>JAMZAV010016542.1:0-31889 GCA_024449915.1 Sweltsa coloradensis | reverse complement strand
AAGTTAATTTAAACCCCAAACCAATTATATATTTTTTAATCAATTGTTTTGTAACTTAAAAAACACTTTTTCCCCCAATGATTTAACACTTTAAAAAATTTAACTTACTTATGATTTAAATGATGATTATTTCAAAAAAGATTACTATGATAAAAAGTTAAAAAACATACTGTGATAAAAAAGAAATGGAAGTTTTGAGGTTTGGATTTAATTAGGGAATTTACAAATTTATAATTCTTACCCTCAATTTTTTGGTTAAACTTAAAAAAAACTATTGCTGATTCAAAACCATATTAAATTTTTATGATTTATGGGTTTTTCATTTTATAAAAATTGCTTACTTTAACTTATGATTACTATGATCAAATTAAATTATTTGTTTAAAAAAAAATGTTTGTCAATGATTTTTCTTGTTCGTTATACAAAGGGCCAGATTTTAAGCAATCTGTGATATTTGTAAAAAAAAACCGTGTAAAATTTCATTAGTAAAATATTTCAATTGCGCCCCAATACTTTGGCATTTAAGTTCAGAGATTCAAAGGCATCCAGAAAATTTCACGCAATTTAGTATGGGTTTTTAGCTGGAATCGTAAAAACAGACCAAAAAAAAATAAAAAAAAAAATTTTTTAAAGGTTTTTAATTTCCCGGGGAAAAATTTTCCCGTTTCCCGCTCGCTACGCTCATAAATTTAAAATTATTTTCGGGGACGGGGTTCATTAGGGGTTTGGGCGCCCCTTTTAACCCATGAAGAATAAAGGGGAAAAGGGTAATATTTTTTAAATTGTATTTTGGGCCTACCTGGGTAGATATGGGGGCCGGGTTTAGATCATGCCCTCTTTTTAAAAACCCCCTGGTATGAATTTTCGTAAAAATTTACAAAGTGAAAACTTTTTCCACGGGCCCCCACAGTTTTTAGGAGTTTTTAGGCGTAAAAAGAAATGCGCAAAAATTTGATGAAAAAACAGATTAAAAATTGATGAATTACACATTCTTCCCAATTTGGCAAGCCGTACAACTCTTTTTAAACTAGGAAACGCCCCAAAGGGGGACGCTTGATAAGCGAGCACGTGTTTAGCTGGGACCCCTATTCCTTTTTTTTAAAAATTTTTAAATTTGCGACTTTCCCGCTTTTCCAGGGGGCCATTTTTTCCAGTATTATTAATTATTGCCGGGAAATTTGGGAAACCCCGTGGAAAACCCTTTTACTTTGAAGATAAAACCCTCCCCATCTAGAGGCCCTTTCACATCTTTTCCTTTGGGAAAAAACTTTTTTAAACTCTTTGGAAAACAAATAATACACTGCTTCCCCCCGATTGTTTTTTTGATTTTTCTAGGGGGCATTGCATAGTGACCAAAAATTCTCGTGCAAACTTTTCGTTGCCATGGAAAAGTTACTTTTTTTTTAAAATGAAAATTTCCTTCTACACTACTTATCGGATCAAAAAAAAATTTAAAACATATTTGTAAACCAAAACGGAAAATTCAAACATGTTTTAGCCCCTCGACTTTGTCCCCGTTTATTTTAAAAAAAAAAAAATTTTCGATTAACTTTTAATGTAATTTTGTAACTTTTTAAACAATTTTCCCCTTTTAAAACTAATGGCTTTTTCCAATCCACATCAAAATTTTTGTTGATTGTCAAAATTTAAACCCTTTATCGAATTTGTGCGCCCGTTTATCATGAGCCAAAAAATTCAAAGCTTCGTCCCGCCCCTTTTCTTTTCCCATGGTAACTTTATTTTTTTTTTATAAATTAAAGTTAAAAAAACTCCCTTCCCCCCCCCCCCTTAGGTGGGAAATAATTTTTTTTATTTTTATTTTTATTATTAATTATTCCCGGGGGTTTAATTTGAGTAAACCGGGGGGAAACCTGTACTTTGAAAGAAAAATTTCCCCCCCGCATCTAGAGGCCCTTTGAATCTTTTCCCTTTGGGGGAAAATATTTAAACTTTTTTTGGTAAAAAAAAAAATACACTGCTTCTTCGATAGTATTTTGAAAACTTCGGGTGGCATGCATAGTGCCCAGTAACCTCGTGGGGGTTTTTCCCTTTTCCTGGTAAAAAAAATTTTAAAAAAAGCTTTTTCCCACCTAAGAACAGTGAAAAGGTTCAACTAATTTAAAATATCAAAAAAATTTTTTCTACTAAAGTTTTTTTTAAAATAACTTTAAACTTTTTTAAAAAATATGTTTTTTCCATCACACTACTTATCGGATAAAATAAAAAACAACCCCCGGGGACCGAACGGACTGAAAAAAATTTGTTTGGCCCCCCTCAGATTTTTTTTCGCCGTTTTATTTTAAAAAAACAAATTTTCGTTTAACGTTAATGTAACTTTTTGAATTTTTTTAAAAGGGATTTTGCCCAAAAAAAATGGCATTCAACCCGAGAACGAAGCATGCGGATTTTCCCAAAATTTAACACGACCCCCGAGCCTCCGTTCGAACGTAAGGGCGAAATACAAAAAAAAAAAAAAAAAAAAACAAAAACAAACAAAAACCAGGGGTTTTTTTTTCCGGGCATACCCAAAGGGAAAAAGGGCGCGTTCGTTCGTTTAAAAATTATCTATTTTTAACGAAAAAAATTTTAATTTTCATTTTATTATCTTCCCCTTTTTTTTCACCCGGAAAACCCCCTTAACTGTTTTCAAAAAAGAAAAAAAACCACTTCAAAAATAGTATTTTTTTTAAAAAATTGCCGGGCGTATTGTGGGGGGGACCCCCCTCCATGCGTTGGGGTTTATCCAAACCCCCACCCCCCCCAAAATATATTCAGAATACCCACTGACTCAAGGAAATTAATGGCATATTTTTTTTAAACCTATGAAACTATGTTTGAAGCAGCAAAATACTTTTCCCTTTGGTTTAAAAATTTGCCCCCCCGGGAAAAAAAGACACCGACGCGCCTATATCGTTTTAGTCCCTGGGGAAAAAGCGTTTAAAAAAAATTTTAAACCCCCCCCCGGGGGCCCGCACCCCAAAAAATTTGGGGCAGGTTAAAAACGTATTTTGAATGTTATTTTCAGGGGACAAAAGCATGGTAAACAAATAAGTCACCGGGCATTGGGGTCTACAAGATGGGGGCCCCCAAAAAAATTCTTAAAATTACTGTAACCAAGAAGTAATCAACAGATTTGGGGGTAAAAATAAGTTTTTTTTTTAATTTTGGGTTTTTTAAGGCCCCTACCCCAAAAAAAACATTAGAAATTTTACCGTACAAAGCAATAGTTTTTAAATTTTTTTATATTTATTACAATGTATTGCAATTTAGCACTTTTTGGTATATATCTAATTATTTATACGTAGTTCGCTAGATTTTCAAAATTTTTAGATATAAATAAAAATACGGGCCAAAAAAATCCAAAAATTTTAAAATCCCCTTTAAAAAGAAATTCCTGTAAAATTTTTGATTTTTAATTAAATTTAAAATTTAAACATTTATTAAATTCCCCAATTAAAAGTTTCTTTTCACTTACCAAAAATTTACTAGGGGTTTTTCACCCCAAGGGCAATAGACCACAATGAAACCAAAAAAATATTTGTTCCAAAAAAAAATTCCAACACTTTCCTATTTAATTTAATTAATTCAATTAATTAAAAAAAAAATGACAATAATCTCAATACTTTTTTTAAAATTAACACTATGATTTACCTTGGAATATTTTAAAGTTAGTTTTAAAGGGAAAAAAGTGAATTTTTTTTAAAAAATTAAAATTTAAATTAAAATTTAAATTTAAAACACCAATTAATTTACTTTTAGTAAAAATTTTCCCACTTTTTAAAAATATGTATTGTTATGTATTTCCTAAAAATCAAACGATCGTCATAAAAAAAATACACTTCTGACATAATGCCCAATTTAATTTCCCAATTTTCATGTCCCCCAAACAAAATTCCCATAACTTAACCCGATTAATTGAAAAATTTAAAAGAAGAATTCTTATATCTTAATAAATTTTTATTGTCATCAATTAAAACTTACAAAATGCCAAAAGAATAAACAAATATAAAAAATGCAATTTTAATTTTTTAAAAAAATAGTCCCAAAAAATTAAATTCCTGCTACTTTTCTGTTAATTGAATTTTTCCCCCAAAATTATTTTTTTTGTAAAATAAGCTTGCAAAAGGTTCCAAATTTGGCTGTGGGTTTAAATTTTGCACAACAAATGGTGATTAAAACAAATTAAATTTTTTTCAAATTTTTTAAATTTAAATTAAAGGGAAAGTAGCTGGGAAATTAATTTGGGACTATAAATTTTTTAAAAAAATTTTTCTGCATTTTTATATTTTTATACTTCTGTTGGGATTTTTTTAGTGTTAATTTAGTGATAATAAAAAATTATTGAGAATAAATAATTTCCCTTTATTTAATTTTTTAATTTAAACGGGAAGTTATGGAATTTTTTTTCGGGACATGACAATTCGGGTTCATTGGGATTTGTCAGTAATGTAGGGATATTTTTATGGGCGATCGATCGAGTTTTTTGGTAAAAATAACAATTTCATATGTCAAAAAATTGGGGTTTAATTTTTCTTAAAATGAATTAATTTGGTGATTAATTAATTTAATTTAATTTAAATTTTTTTATTACTTTATTCCCCCTTAAAAACCCAACTTTAAAAAAGATTCCAAAGTCGGCTACATATGTTAATTTTACAAAAATTTTTTGAGATTATTTTCAATTTTTTTTTAATTAATTTATTTAATTTAATTAATAGTAAAAATGATTGGGAATAATTTTTTTGAACTAATATTTGTTTGGGTTTATTGTGGTCATATTTTTTTGTGTGAACACTACTTTAAATTTGGGAAGTGAAAAAAGAAACTTTTAATTGGTTTAATTAAGTTAATTTTAATTTAAATTAAATTTAAACAAAAAAGTTACAGGATTTCGTTTTGGGACTTTAAAATTTTTGGGTTTTTTTGGCGTTATTTTAAATATAGTTGAAAAATTTTATGACAATCTAGCGAAATTTTACGTATAAATAATTAGAAATATACAAAAAAACTATAATTGCAATACCTTGTAAAATATATAAATATAATTAAAACTATTGTATTTACGGTAAAATTTCTAATGACATTTTTGTAGAGCATTAAAAACCAAATAAAACAAAACCTAGTTTATCCAAATCTATGATTACTTCTTGAGTTACAGCAATTTTAAGAATTATTTTGGGGGCCATCTTGTGGACGCCATGACAGGTGACTTATTGCTACCATGCGTGTCCCCCGTGAAAATAACATTCTAAAATATGTTTTTTACCTGCTCCTTAATTTTGGTGCTGGTTTCCGGATTTGAAATGTTCCTATAGTTTTAGCAGCTTGTTCCACGGACTATTATGAGAAGTTCAGCAGCACAGATAACAGATTGGTTTTATAAAATACATTAGAATGCTGCTGCTCGCACCCGCCGCGTAGCCGGCATTTTCGCGCCACTCTCCACAGCCTTCTATGTATTTCTGTTTGGCCACAGCTCTTCTTTTTATTCCTGTTTACGGCCAGCTATGATAAAATTTTAAAGTTTTTGCGTTTCGACCAGTTCCGACGTCCGGGACCACGTGGCCTATTCTCGAAATTTATTAAATTTCCCACCCAAGTGAGTGAACTCACACACAATCATTTCGGCTTGTGAGTCACAATAATACATCAAAATCCAATTCTCGAAATCAATTTGAGAAGGCCACAGGACACTATAACAATATAACAATACCGGTATTATATAACAATAAAAAATTAAATACAATTTGTTGCGTATACTCATTTTTGATAAAAATTATATATAGCTACAAAAATTGAAAGGACCGAAGAATGATTCCCGCACCTGGCAATCCTGACGGAAAATTTTCTCGATTGAATTCCCCTTTTTAGTACATTATTCGTCCGATTGCTAGCTCTGTGTTACCGATAGTCTACGTTGTAAGTTTAAGTTTAGAATCATAGAATTTTGTTCGCCATTTACGCTGTTTTTTTGGCCTCGCGATCGGTGCAATGTTACCCTGCCACGGGAGGGTTTCGCCGTAATGGGGCCCTGGAATGGGGTTTTTCTTATCGGTAGATGGTTTAAATTTGCGAAGCATATGTTACCATTGCGGAAGTGAATAACGATCATCTGTATACTTGGAATAGCTGTAATATTAGGTAAGTATATTGTTGCTCTTTGTACTCGTGTTACAGATAGTCTACGTTGTAATGTTTAAGTTAAGAATCATAGATATTTTGTTCACAATTCACGCTGTTTTATGGCCTCGCGATCGGTGCGATGTAACCGTGCCACGGGAGGGTTTCGACGTAATGGGCCCCTGGAATGGTTTATCTTATCGGTAGATGGTAATTTGCGAAGCATATGTTACCATTGCGGAAGTGAATAACGATCATCTGTATACTTGGAATAGCTGTAATATTAGGTAAGTATATTGTTGCTTTTTGTTCTCGTGTTACAGATAGTCTACGTTGTTATGTTTAAGTTTGGTATCGTATATATTTTGATCGTCATTCACGCTGTTTTATGGCCTCGCGATCGGTGCGATGTAACCGTGCCACGGGAGGGTTTCGACGTAATGGGCCCCTGGAATGGTTTATCTTATCGGTAGATGGTAATTTGCGAAGCATATGTTACCATTGCGGAAGTGAATAACGATCATCTGTATACTTGGAATAGCTGTAATATTAGGTAAGTATATTGTTGCTCTTTGTTCTCGTGTTACAGATAGTCTACGTTGTAATGTTTAAGTTTGGAATTGTATATATTTTGTTCGTGATTCACGCTGTTTTATGGCCTCGCGATCGGTGCGATGTAACCGTGCCACCGGAGGGTTTCGCCGTAATGGGCCCCTGGAATGGTTGATCTTATCGGTAGATGGTAATTTGCGAAGCATATGTTACCGTTGCGAAAGTGAATAACGATCATTTGTATACTTGGAATAGTTGTTATATTAGGAAAGTATTGTTGCTCTTTGCTCTCGTGTTAAAGATAGTCTACGTTGTAATGTTTAAGTTTGGAATCGTATATATTTTGTTTGTCATTCACGCTGTTTTATGGCCTCGCGATCGGTGCGATGTAACCGTGCCACCGGAGGGTTTCGCCGTAATGGGCCCCTGGAATGGTTTATCTTATCGGTAGATGGTAATTTGCGAAGCATATGTTACCGTTGCGGAAGTGAATAACGATCATCTGTATACTTGGAATTGTTAATAATAAACGAAATTTTTTTTTTTTTAATTAATCGTAATTTTAAAAAAGAAAAAAAATCGTAAAATTGTGATTTTCATAAGAAATAATTATTCGTTTGCGCTCAAATTTCACGCGAATATATAAGTATATATTATTTTAGGTTCTGTACAAAAATATTTACAATCGAATAAAGCATGTAGGTGTTATAAGTCAAAGAATTGTTTAATGTCCTCAGACCCACCGTCTCCTGTGAGAGACACACGCGGTGCAGTATAGTAACAGTAAACGGTGGGTCTGAGGAGGTTTTTGCCTCAGACCCCCCGTCTCCATGAGAGGGCACACGCGGTGCAGTTAGTTTTTAGTGAACGGTGGGTCTCAGGAGGATAAAAAAGAAAAAAAACCCGTAAAATTTTGATTTTTATGAGAAATAATTTTTCGATAGCACTCAATTTCACACGAATACCTTAATTTATACAATTATGGTTCTGTGAAAAAAAATATTAAAATCGGATAAAGCATGTAGGTGTTATAAGTCGAAGAAATTTGAAAAAAGTCGAAACAAATCGTAAAATTGCGATTTTCATTAGAAATAATTTTTCGATTGCGCTATAAAACGTGGCAGTTCTAAGTTTAAAGATTTCGAAGGTCTCCATAAAATTTCATTGCAATTGGAGTATCAGTTTAGCCGGAATCGTGTTAACAATCAGTCAAAAATCCAAAAAAAAAAGTAAAAAAGAAAAAAAAAACATTCTGGATTTTTTTCTCCAGTGTAATGAAATGGAATCTTCCCTTCGCTCACTTCGCTCGCAACGTTCACTACGCTCATCCAAATATATTCGTGTGAAATTTGATCGCAGCCGAAAAATGATTTCTTTTGAAAATCGCAATTTTACGATTTTTTAAAAATTTTCAAACATTCTTCGACTTATAACACCTACATGCTTTATCCGATTGTAATTATTTTTTCGCATAACCTTATCTCATGAATATATATATTCGTGTGAAATTTGAGCGCAATCAAACAATTTTTTCTCGTAATAATTGCAATTTTACGATTTTGCGATGATACTGGGATAATGCTAAGCATTTACAATTTTATTTTATTTTAAGTGAAAGGTGTTTTAGATTAAAAACGATACATCTAAACATTTACCACACGGATTTAATAATTTTCGTTTTGTTTGATAAATATGATTTTTTCCTTTTTTGTTGGAAAATGTATGTTTTTTGTAATAAAACTATATTTCCTATATTTTTAATTAAAAAACTATAAATCTTATCATAAAAGTGTCTTGTAAATTTGTAATAATAAGACTTGTGAGCACATTAAAAAAGAAATTATCTTTTTATCTTAAGAAGCAGGAAAAAATGTTAGCAAATGTGCTAGAATAAAAGTTTTGAGATAATATCACTTAAAGTTTATTTATGTTGTTTTTTGGTAAATTTGAGTGTAACATAGCCTAAAGGTTCAGTTTATTTTTTTTACATGAATTTACTGGGCTTTTATAATCTTTAAAATTGACTAAAATTGTTATGAAATTATTCATTTAATGCGTTTAGCATTATATCAGCATAAAATAAGTTTATGTAGTCAATAATTAAAAAAGTAAACTTAAAAAACAATTAAAACAATAATAATGCAAAATTGCTGGTTTTTCATACATTTTCAGTGAAATAACTCCTTAAACAATTACGCTCATCCAACAACGCGCCTGAAAAAGCGTTTGCAAAGCTTCCTAGTATGACTATTAGAAATGGTTCCGAACAATATAGACCGAGAGCCAGTGACAGTTTCTATTGCCTCATAAGGTACATATTATGTTTTGACCATTGGAAAAGAAGCGGAAATTCATGTCATTTTGCAAATGCGCGTCTTACGAGTCAACGTGGGTCGTTTACCCGTCAGACGCCCCCAAAGTGGGCCCCAAAAAGGGTCAAATCAGCCCCCATTAAGTATACACGATTAAAACATACAAAAATTTATAAAGGAAATTAGCCCAAAAAAGAATATCACTCGTCAGACGGGCTGCGTTGGGCCGTTGACCAGTCAGACGCCACCAAAGTGGGCCCAAAAAAAAGTCAACTCTGCCCTCATAAGGTATACGTGATTCAAACATATGTTAATTTATAGTGAAAATCACCAGAAATACGAATATCACTCGTCAGACGGTCTGCGTTGGCCGTTGACCCCACAGACGCTCCCAAAGTGGGCCCCCCCAAAAAAAGTCAAATCTGCCCTCAATAGGTATACATGATTCAAACATACGTCATGTTATAAAAAAGTTACCAGGAAAACGAATATTACTCGTCAGACGAGCTGCGCTGGAGCTTTGACCCGTTAAAGTAACCCCCAAAGTGGGCTCCCAAAATGGTCAAATCTGCCCCCGTAGGATATACATAATTCAAACTTACGTCATTTTATAGAGCCAGTTACCAGAAAACGAATATCACTCGTCAGACGGGCTGCGTTGGGGCTTTTGAAATAATGTTACTTTTGTTAAAATATGATTTCCATCTACACTACTTACCGGATCAAAATAAAATTATAATATTCGTGACCGAACGGACATGATAAATGATTTGGCCACCTCAGATTTTGTCGCCGTTTAGTTTGAAAACAAACTTTCGATTAACGTTAATGTAACTTTTTGAACTTTTTGAACGATTTTGCCACAAAACTAATGGCATTCAATCGAGAACGAAGCATGCGGATGTTCCAAATTTCAACACGATCCGAGCCTCCGTTCGAACGTAATGGCGAGATATACAAAAAAAACAAACAAAAAAACAAAAAACAAACAAAACCAGTGACTATTTTTTCCGGCATAGCCAAATGGAAAGGCTCGCTTCGCTCGCTTAAAAATCATCTAGTTTTACGCAAAAAAATTAATTCATCTATTATCTTCTCTTTTTTTTCGTCAGGAAAGCCCCTTAACTGCTTCTAAAAAGCATAAAAACCACTTCAAAAAGACGTATTTTTTTTAAATTGCCTGCGGCGCTATTGTGGGGGACACCCCCTCCATGCGTTGTTTATCCAAACCCCCACCCCCCCAAAATATATTTCAGAATACGCCACTGACTCAGGGACATTAATTGCATATTATGTAACCATATGTAACTATGTATTGTAGGATGCATTTACTTGTCAAGGTAAAATTCGCCCCCCCTGGAAAAATAGACATCCGACGCGCCTGTATACGTTATGTGAAGCTCAGCAGCACAGATAACAGATTGGTTTTATAAAATACATTAGAATGCTGCTGCTCGCAGTATAGCCGGCATGTCGCGCCACTCTCCACAGCCTTCTATGTATTTCTGTTTGGCCACAGTCTTCTTCTTTTTATTCCTGTTTACGGCCAGCTATGATATAATATTTAAAAGTTTTGCGTTTTGACCAGTTCCGACGTCCGGGACCACGTGTCCTATTCTCGAAATTTATTGGATGAGCGTAGCGAGCGTAGCGAGCGAAGCGAAGATTCCATTTCACTACACTGGAGAAAAAAATCCGGAATGTTTTTTTTTTTTTTTTTTTTTTTTTCTTTTTGTATTTTTGTGTGTCTGTTAACACGATTCCGGCTAAACCGATACTCCGATTGTGATGAAATTTTATGGAGGCCTTCGAAATCTCTGAACTTAGAACTGCCACGTTTTTGAGCGCAATCGGAAAAATTTTTCTCATAAAAAACGCAATTTTACGATTTTTTTCAAATTTAAAAAAATTTCTTCGACTTATAACTCCTACATGCTTTATCCGATTGTAATGATTTTTTCACAGAACCTTAGTTTTATAAATAAGATATTCGTGTAAAATTTAAGCGTAATCGAAAAAATATTTCTCATGAAAATCGAAATTTTACGATTTTTTTTTTTTTTTAAAAAAATTTTGGCCATCACTCTGTTTTACCGGGGGGGGTTAAAAAATTTTTTTTTTTTAGGGGGGGGTTTTTTCTTCTTTTTAAAATTAATTTTAATCAAAATTTTTTTTGGGCCTTTTACGTTTTTATTTTTTTCAATTTACTTCCAAAAATTTTAAAAATTGGGTTAATTTTTTATTTAATTTAATTTTTTTGGGAAAAAAATTTTCAACCTTGGGGTTTGGGAATTTTTCCCCGAAAAACGTAAAAACCTTGGAAAACCTTGTAATAAAGGGGGGAATTTTCCCTTTTTTCCTGTTAAATTTCCCCCCCTTTGAATTTTTAATTAAAACAAATATTTTGTTCAAAATTATTTTTAAATCCCCCCCCGGGGGGGGCAAAATACCCGGGCCCCCGGACCCAAAAAATTCCCCGGGAATTTATCTTAAAAAATTAATTTGGGGGTTGGGGTTTAATTTGGGAAAAAGGAATATTTACCTTCCCGAAAGGGAAAAATGACCCCCACCGGGAACCTTTGGGGAAAAAATTTTGTTAATTTAATTTTAGTAATTATTTTTCCTTTGTTCTCGTTTTACAGTTTAAGTCTACGTTTTAAAATTTTTAAAGTTTGGAATTTTGATATTTTGTTCGCCATTCCCCGCTTTTTTAGGGCCCTTTTCCCCCCCCCCGATCGGTCCCAATTTTCCCGGCCCCCCGGGGGGTTTTGCCTTTTAATGGGCCCCTGGAATGGTTTATTTTATCGGTGGGGGGATGGTAATTTGCGAAGCATATTTACCTGGGAAAGTGAATAACGATCATTGTTTTATTTGGGAATAGTTTTTAATATTAGGAAAGTATTTGTTGCTCTTTGTCTCGTGTTAAAGATAGTCAAATTTGAAATTTTTAAAAGGTTTGGAATCTAATATTTTTTTTTAAAATCACCCTGTTTTAGGCCCCTTCGTCGGTGCAAGGAAAACCGTCCCACCGGAGGGTTTCGCCGTAATGGGCCCCTGGAAGGTTTATTTACGGTAGGGGGGTTTAATTTTGCAAAAGCATAGTTACCGTTGGGGAAAGTGAATAAGATCACCCTTTTATTTGGAATAGTTGTTATTGGGGAAAAGGTATTTTTGGGCCTTTGTTCTCGTGTTACAGATAGTCTACGTTGTAATTTTTTAATTTTGGGAAATTTGTATATATTTTGTTCGTTTTCACGCTTTTTTAAGGCCTCCGATGGGTTTGCGATGAAACCGTGGCCCCCGGAGGGTTTCGCCTGGGGGGCCCCCGGGAAAGGGTTTTATCTTATCGGTAGAGGGTTAATTTGGGGAAGCATATTTTTCCCTTTGGAAAGTGAAAAACGTTTCATTTGTATACTTGGAAATTGTTATATTAGGAAAGAAATTGGCTCTTTTTTTTCTCGTTTAAAAAGATTAGCTTACTTTTTGAAAATTTTAAAAGTTTAATCTAAATTTTTTTTGTCATTCACGCGGTTTATGGCCTCGCGATCGGTGCAATGTAACCGTCCCACCGGGGGGTTTCGCCGTAAGGGGCCCCTGGAAGGGTTTACCCATCGGTAGATGGAAAATTTGCGAAGCATATTTTACCTTGGGGAAAAGTGAATAACGATCACCCGTTTTACTTGGAAAGCTTTTAATTTTAGGAAGTTTTTGTTGCTTTTTGGTTCTCGTGTTACGATAGTTACGTTTTAATTTTTAATTTTGGGAAAATTTTATAATTTTGATCGTGATTCACGCTTTTTTTAGGGCCCCTCGCGAGGGGTTGCGATGAAAAACCGTGCCACCGGAGGGTTTCCCCTTAAGGGGCCCCCCTTGGAATGGTTGATTTATGGAGATGGAAATTTTGCGAAGCTTATGTTACCTTTTTGCGAAAGTGAATAACGATCATTTGTAAAATTGGAAAGTTGTTATATTGGGTTTAAAAGTAATGTTGCTTTTTGCTCTCGTTTTAAAAGGGTTTACCCTACTTTTGTAAGTTAAATTTTTTGGAATCTAATATTTTGTTGTCATTCACGCTTTTTTTAGGGCCCCTCGCGTTCGGTGCGATGAAAAACCTTTCCCCCGGAGGGTTTCGCCCGTAATGGGCCCCTGGAAGGGTTTTATCTTATCGGAGTGGTAATTTGCAAAGGAAATTATTTTCCCTGGGGAAAGTAAACTAAACGATCATCTGATACGGAAAATAGTTAAAAAATTTTAAGGTAAGTATTGTTGCTTTTGTTCCGGGGTTAAGAAGTCTACGTTGAAATTTTTTTAATTTTGGGGAATTTGTATATATTTTGTTCGTTTTCCCACGCTTTTTTATGGCCTCGCGATCGGTGCGATGAAACCCGTGCCCCCGGGGGGTTTCGCCGTAATGGGCCCCTGGAAGGGTTTTAATTATCGGTAGAGGGTTTAATTTGCGAAGCATATGTTCCCGTTGCAAAGTGAATAACGATCATTGTATATTTTGGAAATAGTTTTTATTAGGTAAGAAATTTTTGCTCTTTGCCTGGGTTTTTTAAAGATATACTTTTGTAATGTTAAGTTTGGAATGGGATATTTTGTTCGTCATTCACGCTGTTTTATGGCCCCCCGCGTTCGGTGCGATGTAACCGTAAACCGGGGGGTTTTCGCCGTAATGGGCCCCTGGAATTTTTTATTTATGGGTAGTGGAAATTTTGCGAAGCATATTTTAAACCGTTGCAAAAGTGCATGACGTCATTGTTACTTGGAATGGGTTTATTTTAAGGTAAGATTTGTTGCTTTTTTTCTCGTTTTAACGATAGTTACTTTGTAATTTTAATTTTGGGAAATTTATATATTTTGTTCGTCATTCACGCTGTTTTAGGGGCCCTAGGGGATGGGGTTTTGTCCCCGGGGTTTGGAAAGGGGTTTTGGGGCCACCGGAGGGTTTTAAGCCCGTTTCGGGCCCCTTTAAAGGAAGGGTTTTTGGGTTTTGGAAAGTTTTGGTTTTGGGCCCACAAAAGGATTTAATTTTTCCTTTTGGGAAAATTTTTAAAACGTCATTTTTTTTACCTTGGAAATTGGGGGAAATAATCCCCCAAAAATTTTAAATTTTTTTAAATTAATGGAAATTTTTAAAAAAAAAAAAAAACGTTCAAATTGCGATTTTTATTGGAAATTAAAAATTTGATTGGCTCTTTTCCGGAAAAAAAGGTATATTTTAAATTTTAAAAGGTTTGGAATTTTAAAAATTTTTTTTGTTGGCTTTTCAGGTTTTTTTAAAAGGCCGGGTTTGGGGGTTGTAAAATTGCACCATTTTCCCGAATCCCCTTAATTTTAACTTATGGTTTGGGGTTAAAAAAAAAATTTTTAAAAATTCGGAATAAAAATCATTTTTTAAGGGTTGTTAAAAATAAAAAAAAATTTTAAAAAAAATCGAAAAAAAAAAAAAAAAATTGGCGGTTTTCTTTAAGAAATATTTTTCGATTGGGTTTAAAAACGGGAAGTTTAAAGGTTTTAAAAAATTTCCAAAAAAAGGCCTCTTTAAAATTTAAAAAGAATTTTTTTTTAAGTTATATTTTAACCGGCCAATTTCGGTTTTTTAAAAAAAAAATTCAAAAACAAAAAAAAAAAAGGGTAAAAAAGAAAAAAAAAAAAATTAAATTTTTTTTCCCCATTAAAGAAATAATTTTTTCCATTCGCTTCTTGGGGCTTCCAATTTTAAATTTTCAATCCAAAATTATAATTGGGTAAATTTGGGGCCAATGGGAAAAAATAAAAATTTCAAAAAAAAAAAGAAAAAAAACTTTTTTTTTTCCAAAAAAAGCCCCCCTTCCGTTTTTTTTTTTTCCGCTAACCCTTTACAGTACCCTATATTCGGTAAAATTTTGGGAGCGAATTTCAAAAAATTTTTTTGAAAATTTGAAATTTTTACGTTTTTTAAATTTTACTTGGGATTTTTGAAAATTTTTTTTTCCAATTTTATTTAAAATTTAAATGAAAGGGTTTTGTTTTGGGGTTAAAAACAATTTTTTTTAAAATTTCCAAAGGGATTTTTTTTTAAAAATTTTAAAATTTTTTTTTTTTGGGGTTTTTTTTTTTTTTTTTTTTTTTGGTTTTTTTGGGGGATAAAATATGTTTTTTTCCCTTTTTTTTGGGAAAAATGGGGGTTTTTTTTAATAAATAAATAAAAATAAATTTTTTTTTAGAGTCTACCCACTCAGTTATATAAATGTTTTTTAAGGGGGGACTTTTATCAAAGCGCCCAAAGGGGCCAACCCTGAAAGGCCCCCGGACGCAATCGACAAAGTGAGCGAAAAACCAAACCCAAAGCGATTTTTTAATAGGAAAAAAGCAATCAGTGGTAGGACAGTGAAAAACCCCAACCCGCAAATTTAAACGCCAGAATCAAAAAAGGGCCCGATTCAAAAACAACCCCAAAAAATTTTATTTTTGTGCTTCGTTGCTGGGGGACGGCTTTTACTGAGGGAAACTGAACTGATGGACTTAAGCCCAAATCAGAATTTAAAAAAACTTCTGATTTTAGCGGGAATCAAAACCTTGGGGCCCTTTTTTTTCGGGCCTTTTTTAAAAAAAAGCAGATACGCAAACCCCCAAAAGGGCCCAAACCCGACCCACACAAAACTATACCCCCTTTATTTTTTAATTAAAAAAAACCTAAAAAATTTATCATAAAAGTGTTTTGTTAATTTGTAAAAAATAAGACTCGGGGAGCACTTTAAAAAAGAAATTACCTTTTTATCTTAAGATTGTAAAAAGAAGCGGGAAAATATGTTAGAAAATGTGCTAGAAAAAAAAAAAGTTAATAGATAATATCATTTAAAAGTTTATTTATTTTTTTTTTTTTGGGAAAGTGGAGTGTAAAATAGCCTAAAGGTTCAGTTTATTTTTTACATGAATTTACGGGGCCTTTATAATTTTTTAAAATTGCTAAAATTTTTTAGAAATTTTTTTTTTTAATGCGTTTAGGGAAATTTTTCAGCAAAAAATATGTTTTTTGTAGTCAATTTAATTTAAAAAAAAAAACTTTAAAAAACAATTAAAACAAAATAATTGGGAAAATTTCTGGTTTTTATTTCATTTTTAGTTAAAAAAAAACTCCTTAAAAAATTTTCGCTCACCCAAAAACGGCCTGAAAAAAACGTTTGCCCAAGCTTTATAGTATTGGGGCTATTAGAAATGGTTTCCCAACAATTTTAGACCGAGAGCCAGTGACCCGTTTTTTATTGCCTCATAAAAGGGACATATTATTTTTGGACCATTGGGGAAAAAAAGCGGGAAAAAACATGTCATTTTCAAAAATGCGGGGTCTTACGAGTCAAAAGTGGGGCGTTTTCCCGTCAGACGCCCCCAAAGTGGGCCCCAAAAAAAGGGGCAAATCGGCCCCCCCTTTAATTTTACACCCAAATTTCTACATACATAAAAACTTACATAATAAACAAATTAACAGTTCGGTTTTTCATTTTACGGTTTTTTTTTTTAAAAAGAAAAGTGAGAAAAATTTGGAAAATGTGCCTAGATACCCCCTATTACACATTCCCTTAAATTAACATTTTGATGCAAAAACAACCCGATAGGACCACCGATAGGGGCTTTAAGTGATCCAGAGTCCAGACTTCACCTCTGCGCTCTGCGTCAAAGCCTGTTTCTCGAGGGTTAGCCCAAAAGTGAAACATACGGCATTCTATAGTAAAAGTGAACATGAAAAAAAAAATATTAAATCTTTATTATTTCCCATTTTTTGGGATTTTTTTAGGCCTTAATTATTTAAAATTAAAAAATATAAAAATATTTAATTTTTAGATTTTCGCGGGGCATATGTAAACATATTTTTTTTTACAAAGGGGGTTTTTTCCGGGGAAAATTGAAATAGAAAAACGAACCCGGGGAAATCTCAACAAAAGGGATGGGCGGGCAAAGGTTTTCCTACTTCCTGGGGGGAACCCCTGTTCTCCCACAAAATCAACAAGAACCCGTTTTTGTACGTTTAAAAAAAAACCCCAACGTCGTGACGCCCAAAACAAGACCCCAGCTCAGCTCCCTTTTTTGTTGAAGGAAAGTCAAAATACGCGAACGAGGCCCCATGGGGCTAGTCGATCCAAAATTTTTTCACTACGGGGGATAAGAAACGATGACGTAGACATTAAAGCCGGGGAGTACAAACAGCGAGAAAAAGTCAGTTCCCCGAGTGAGGAGCTCCAGGGAACACATCGTGGAGTGAATGCCCCTGAGGATGGGAAAATGCGACTTTCCCCAAACGTCAGGAGAGGAAGGGTTTTAATTAAAAATTTTTCGCGGCAAAAAAGCCCCAAATAAAAAAAAAAAATTGTTTTTTATTATATATATTAAAAACCCTTGGGTTTTTTTGTTTGGCGACAATGACGCTTTTTTAAATTGGTTCCATAGACAGAAATTTAAAAAAATGACATTATGTTTTATATAGAGATGTAAATACAGGGCCCAAAATGGTTCCTCTATTTATCGATCTGTCCTCTTGTCACTTGATGAGGGTTATGCAAGGGGATTTGAAGTAGAGGGTTTGATGAGGATGATGATGAAAATAGATGTTTCGGAAAACAGCGTACCAAATGGGGACGAATGTGATTACCCCCGTTTTAATTTTTTTACAATTGATTTATTCTAATCCTCAATTGTCTTTAATGAAAAGTATTTGCATGTTTTAACGCAGTAAAGATTATACGGGATGTTATGATATGATGAGATTACTTATAAAATTTAATAGGTATACAAGCGTACCCGTGATCACGAAGTCGGTAAAAAATTTTGGGTATTTAAAATTAATTATACCAAAAACCCAATTTTATATTCTAATTTAATTGTTTTTTAAAATTAAAACCCTATTTGCATGAATTTTAAAACATTAAAAATTCTTACTTATGATTTGATGTTGGGTTACTTCAAAGATTAATATGATAAAAAGTTAAACATACTGTGAAAACAAATGTATAGAAGTTTTGTGTTTTGGGGTTAATTTTTGAATACTAATTTATATATTAATCCCAATCGTTTTTTTTACTTATAAAAAAAAAATATTTGCGTATTCAAAAAAAATAAAAAAGATTATTGATTAAATAGGTTTTTTTAAAATGATGATAATTGTTACGTAACTTTTTGGGTTACTATGTTTTAATTAAATTATTTTATTTAAAAAAAAATGAAATTTTCAATGATTACTTTTATCGTTATACCCAATTTTGCCAGAGTTTTAAACTAATCTGTGGTATATAGTCAGAAACCGTTTAGTAGCCCTTTAACAAGTAGTAAAATTAAAAAACAAATCTTTATTTGGGAAAAAAAAATTACAACACTCTTTCCCGCAGTTACACCCCCAAAATACTATATAAACCACATTATTTAAATAATTTCCATAAAAACGAAATATAACATGTTTCCTGATTTATTCACGATTAGGGCATCCCCAAAAAAAAAAAAAAGTTTGGGGGGTTTTAGGGGTCCCAAGGGCCAAAATATGCATAAAATAAAGACACATTTATCGCACAAATCGAAATTTAAATTTCCCAAAATAATTTCGAAGTATTCCCGACCCCAAAAAACGTTTCAAATTTTTGGGGGAAGTAGCAGGGGAAGGGCTCAACACAGCCCGTTAACGAGTGAAAATTTTTTTTCCCAGGTAAAAATTTTTTTTTATTAAATACCGTTTTTTTCAATTCCCTGTTTAATTTAAAGGGGGGGAAAATATGTCATTTTTAGGGCCCCAAATTTCCCTGGGGGCTGTCGGGGGCAAAGCCGCAAAGCAGTCGTCCCACGAAATATTTTGTCCTCCTGGGAAAAGTTCGTCCGTTTTTTCAGTTGACGAATTTGGAAAAACCCCAAAAGGGGCCCAAAAGGGCCAGATTTTTTTCACACCTTTGACAAGATTATCTTTTCCCCTGGTTCACCCGGGGAAAAATCTGGAGGGGGCCCCCGGATTGACATTTCTATTATAATGAATAGCAAAAAACCCTGGGGCCCAAAACACCTTTGTTTGGTTTCCCCTTTTTTGCACTTTAAATTTGGGTTTTCCAAAGGGGGGGGGGGGCGCACAATGAAATACAGCCCGGGAAAATTGGGCGACGGTCAGCGAAGACTAATTTAAATTACCACCCTCGGAAAAGGCTATAACAAGAGGCTTACATGTTTTCCCCCGTTTCGGCGAAAAAAACCAAAATTTTTTCAAATGTAAAAAGGAGAACTATAACTTAACTTTAAAGTGTCGTATGTTTGAATCATGAATAACCCTTTTGGGGGCCCGATTTGACCTTTTTTTGGGGCCCCCTTCGGGGGCGTTTGCCGGGGCAAAAGCCCCCCAAAGCAGCCCGTTGGGCGAGTTTATTTTTCGTTTTCTGGTAACTGGCTCTATGAAATGGGCGTAAGTTTGGGGAATTTTGAAAATCTAAAAGGGGGCAAAAATTTTACCATTTTGGGGGCCCATTTTGGGGGGGTTTCTTAACGGGTCAAAACCCCAACGGGAGGGGTCGTCGGAAAGGGAATATTCGTTTTCCCGGTAACTTTTTTTGTAACAGGGGCGTATGTTTTAATATGTATAAACCCAAGGGCCCCCAAAATTTTTTACTTTTTTTTTTTGGGGGGGGCCCCTTTTGGGGGCGTTGTGGGTCCCAACCCGGGCCCCAAAGCAGCCCGTCTAAAACGAGGATAATTTTTTTTGGGTAAAATTCTTTTATTTAAATTTTTTTATGTTCAATTTGTGGGATACTTTAAGGGGGGGAGGGTTTTACCCTTTTTTGGGGGGCCCCCTTTGGGGGCCCTCTGACGGGGGTAAACGCCCAGACGTTGACCTTTCAGACGGTCATTTTTGAAAATGACATGAATTTCCCCTTCTATTCCCCCAAAGGTCAAAAATATGTACCTTATGAGGCAAAAAACGGCACTGGCCCCTCCGTCTAATAGTAAGAAACAGACAATTGCCCTAGAAAATGATAAGTTAAAAAAAATCGTGTTAACTGTTTTCACTAGCCCCTTTTATTTTTGGAAGAAAACAAAAGCTTTTCCCAAGATCGCACATCCAAAAAAAAAAATGGGGTGTTAAAAAAAAAAAGTACCCCCAATTTGAAGTTACCTTTCCCCCCAAAAGATGTTTTAAAAGGTGCATTTCTTTCTTTCGTGTTCAAGTTTAATTTGAGATGTGTTTTAGGCGGAAGCGCCCCCCGGGGGCCCAAATTTTAACCCCCGGTCCCCTTCCCAAGCGCCTATTACCGCACGCCCACCCCCATTTGGACTTAACCCCGGTTTTTTCCGGCGCGAAAAACCAAAGGGAGATAGAAATCCCCCCAACGGTGCTTCAAAACGATGGGCTTTTACTATGAGAGACCCCTTTCAAATTTCATCCCGATTGATGATGCGGCTAAAGTTTTTGAGGGCGTCAAGAAACGTTCAAAAAACTTTCTTCTTAGTTAGGGGGTGGCAGCCGGGCTGGGTGGCTAGTAGTTAGCCCAAGGACGTATTATTTTTTTGGGGCCCCCAAAGGTAATGTTTTGAGAAGCCAAAAATTTTCACCAGTCAGTCATCTCAGTGGCCCTTTTGCTTTTCAAAAAAAGTAAATTTGGGTTAGATGACCGGAAGCTTAGATAATGCCCCAAAAAAAACAAATTATTTAAATTTGTGTTTTTTGGTTTAAAAAACGGATTGGGAAAGAGTTACAGAATGAAAGTGCGGTTTTTTTGGGGGCCCCCAATGGATTTAAAGTTTGTGGGAAACCAAAATTTTCCCCCGATTGTCAGTCAAATCCGTTGGGGATTTGCCCTTTTCAAACGGTAATTTGGGTTTGATGGGCCCGAAAACTGAGATAATGGACATTAAAAAAATTATTTAATTCGGTTTTTTTTGGGGAAAAAAGGGTTGGCGGGGCCCCCAAAGGAAAAAGTTGGGGAAGCCAAAAAAACAAAGCATAAATTTAAATTTTTCTTTATTTTAGTTTACCCCCTTTTGGTGCCCTAAGAGTGGGGGTCGAAAAAAAAAATAGGTATTTTTTTTTGGGTTTTTAATATAAACTGCAAAAGAAAAAAAATTTTAATTTTTTAAAAAAGGGGAAGGGTTTTTTTTTGATTTTATTGTAATAAAATAATTTCCTCTACTTGAATGCCAAAAATTTTTTTACCGCGTACGTTTTAAAAAAATTTTTGATAACCATAAAAAAAAGCAAAAAAAATTGGGAAAAAAGGGGCCCCCAAACCCCCCCCAAAACCCAGGAAATACAAGTGGCTCAACTGCATAAAGTGGTGGGGATTAGAAGTTTTGGGGCCCAAACCCATTATCGAAGTAGTTTCTTTTTCAACAAATAACCGAGGTGCCAAGAGATAAGGGGAGTGTTTTCAAATTTTGGGGGTTTTTCTCTAATTTGTTTTAAAAAATAAAGATTTTCCCTTTGCTTCCGACCAAAATTGAAAGATTTGTTTGCCTTATGTATGGGGAGACCAGTACTGCCCGATTAAAAGAAACTCGCTACCATCTTTTTGCAAAGATTTCCAAAAACACGGGCTAAACAACTGTGACCAAAGCCCGGCCCCTGTCTCAGCTTACTTCCCCCAAAGCTGATATCTTTCCCGGGTTTAAAACCCGCGTGCAAATTTTTCAAGGGAATGATATGGAGTAAAGCAAAAAGACGCAGTGCCCAACATACCTAAACCCCCAAATCATGGCTGGTCAGTTTCCCCGGATTGGGCTTATCTACACGTGGACCGAAGGCAACGTGTCCCAAATGTTTTTTAGTTGTTTTGAATGTCTAAAAAAAACGAAAAAAAATCGTAAAAAAATTTTTATTTTTTTATGAGAAAAAAATTTTTCAATTGCGCCCCAAAAACGTGAAAATTTTTAGTTCAAAAATTTAAAAAAATCCCAGAAAATTTTATTACAATTGGAGTATCAGTTAAGACGGAACGTGGTTTAAAAGAACACAAAAAATACAAACAGAAAAAAAAAAAAAAAGAAAGCATTCCCGGATTTTTTTCGCAGTGAAGTGGAAAAGGAACTTCGCCCTTTGTCGCTACGCTCATCCTTTTGGTAAGTATGTTTCCTTCGGTCTCGTGTAAAAAAAAATTTTTATTTAGAGTCTACCTATCACTCAGTCATATAAAAAAATTTTCCCGTGGGGGACAGTAAAAACCCAAAACGACCCCAAACCAACCCTGTAGGCCCCCACGCAATCGACGAAAGGGGTGATAACCAAAAAAAAAGATCTATAAATTTTTTAAAAGGAAATATAATCAGTGGTATGGGCATTTTCGGGAAACTACAAGGGCCCATTCAGAATAAAATCTGAATTTAAATTTTGTGTTCTTTGCTAGAAGGCTCCAAAAATCACCGTTTACAAAAAATTTCCCCAAAACACCCAACCGGGTGGACTTAAGTCCAAAAACTTCTGACTGTGGCGGGAACGAACCCCCGGGCCCCTTTTGCATTTGGGAAACAGATACGCCCAAAACAAGACTAAAACCCGCCACAAAATTTCACTGTGTGTTACAGATTTGGGCTACGTTTGCTTCAGGGGCGGGTGTAAAAAGCATCCAAAAACAAGGGGAAACCTGGCATTGGATGAGGAAATTTGATGCATTGAGGCTGTGTTATGCAGATTTTCTGTTGTTCTGGGAAAAAAATCATTACAATCGGATGAAGCATGTAGGTGTTATAAGTCGATGAATTTATTTTTAAATCATTAAAAATTGTAAAATTGCGATTTTCATGAGAATTCATAAAATTAAGGTTCTGTGAAAACATCATTACAATCGGATAAAGCATGTAGGTGTAATAGGTCGAAGAAATGTTTTAAAAATCGAAAAAAATCATAAATTAAAATTTTCATGAGTAATAATATTTCAATTGCGCTCAAATACGTGGCAGTTCTAAGTTCAGAGATTTCAAAGGCATCCAGAAAATTTCATCGCAATTTGAGTATCGGTTTAGCTGGAATCGTGTAACAGACGCACAAAAATACAAAAATAACATTTAGGTTTAATTTCTCCAGTGTAAAATCCTCGATTCGCTCGCTACGCTCATCCAATTAATTATTTTCAGGACGAGGTTCATTAGGGGTTTGGCGTCCTCTTTAATCATGAAGAATGAAGGGAAGGGTAATACTTTAAATTGTAGTTTGACCAGCCTGGGTAGATATGGTGCCAGGTTAGATCATGCCCTCTATTTAAACTCCATGGGATGACTTCGTGTAATACAAAGGTAACCATTTCCACTGCCCACACGAGCTTTTGGGAGTTTTAGGCGTAAAATGTATGCGCAAAATTTGATGAGGAAACAGATTAAAATTGATGAATTACACATTCTTGCAATGGCAAGCCGATACAACTCTATATTTAAACTAGGAAACGCTCAATCGGACGCTTTGATAACGAGCACGTGCTTTAGCTTGACCCATTTTCCCAAACATTTTTTAATTTTTAAATTTGGGGAGTTCGCTGTCCACGGGGCCATGTTTCCAGTATTATTAATTATTGCCATGGTATTTGGGTAAACCAGTGGGTAAACCTTTACTTTGAAGATAAAATCCTCCGCCATCTAGAGGACCTTCACATCATTTCCTTGGAAAAACTATTTTAACTCTTTGGTAACAAATAATACACTGCTTCCTCGATTTTTTTTTTTTGATTACTTCTAGTTGGCAGTGCATAGTGACCAGAATTCTCGTGCGACTTTTCGTTGCCATGGTAACTTTTACTTTTTTAAAAATGTAATTCCTTCTACACTATATATCGGATCAAAATAAAATTAACATATTTGTGCCCGAACGGACATTCTAAATGATTTAGCCACCTCAGATTTTGTCGCCGTTTAGTTTTTAAAAAAACTTTCGATTAACTTTAATGTAACTTTGTAACTTTTTAAACGATTTTGCCACAAAACTAATGGCATTCAATCCACATCGAAATTTGTTGATTGTCAAAATTTCAACCTGAACTGAATCTTCATGCGACCGCTTTCATGGGCCAAAAAAATTCTAGCTTCGTGCGACTTTTCGTTGCCATGGTAACGTTACTTTTTTATAAATGAGTTGAACTGTTCTTAGGGGGAAATAAGTTTTTATTTATATTTTTTATATTATTAATTATTGCCATGGTATTTGAGTTAACCGTGGGAAAACCCTTTTACTTTGTAGATAAAATACCCCGCCATCTAGAGGACTTTGACATCATTTCCTTGGGAAAAACTATTTAAACTCTTTGGTAACAAAAAATACACTGCTTCTTCGATAGTATTTTGATAACTTCTGGGTGGCAGTGCATAGTGTCCAGTAACCTTGTGCGATTTTTCCCTTGCCATGGTAACAAAAAATTTGAAAAAAAGCTTATTTCCCACCTAAGAACAGTGTTAAGTTCAACTTATTTATAAATATTATAAAACCTGTTCTACTAAAGTTTTTTGAAGTAACGTTACTTTTGTTAAAATATGATTTCCATCTACACTACTTATCGGATCAAAATAAAATTAACATATTCGTGCCCCGAACGGACATGATAAATGATTTGGCCACCTCAGATTTTGTCGTCGTTTAGTTTGAAAACAAACTTTCGATTAACTTTAAATGAAAATTTTTAACTTTTTGAACGATTTTGCACAAAACTAATGGCTTTCAATCGAGAACGAAGCATGCGGATGTTCCAAATTTCAACACGATCCGAGCCTCCGTTCAAAACGTAATGGCGAGATATACAGAAAAAACAAACAATAAAACAAAAAACAAAAAAAACCCAGTGACTATAAATGGAAAGGCTCGCTTCGCTCGCTTAAAAATCATCTGGGTTTTACGCAGAAAAATTAATTCATCTATTATCTTCTCTTTTTTTTCGTCAGGAAAGCCCCTTAACTGCTTCTAAAAAGCATAAAAACCACTTAAAAAATACGTATTTTTTTAAAAATTGCTTGCGGCGCTATTGTGGGGGACACCCCCTCCATGCGTTGTTTTATCCAAGCCCCCAGCCTCACCAAAATATATTTCAGAATATGCCACTGACTCAGGACATTAATTGCATATTATGAAAACCATATGTAACTATGTATTTTAGGATGCATTTACTTGTCATGGTAAAATTTGCCCCCCGGGAAAAAATAGACATCCGACGCGCCTGTATACGTTATGTGAAGCTCAGCAGCATATAAAATACATTAGAATGCTGCTGCTCGCAGTATAGCGGCATGTCGCGCCACTCCCACAGCCTTCTATGTATTTTCTGTTTGGCCACAGTCTTCTTCTTTTTATTCTTGTTTACCGTCAGCTAAGATATAATATTAAAAGTTTTGCGTTTCGACCAGTTCTGACGTCCGGGACCCGGGGCCCTATTCTCGAAATTACTTAAATTTCCCACCCAAGTGAGTGAACTCACACACAGTCATTTCGGCTTGTGAGTCACATAAAACATCCATAGATATTAAAACTCCTATTGTAGGCTAGATTAGCAGTCGGTTGGTCCACTTCCGTGACAATTAGAAGCCATCTTGAAATTCCCAAAGTTTACATGTAATCAAATGGGACGATTTGTAGCACAAATAGTTCTCAAGATTGCCCCCAGGTTGACAGGTAAGCATTCCAGCCTTTAAAACTAAATGATTACTAAATTCCTTATGCAATAACTTTGTATTGTTTTTTGTTTGTTCAATACATGCTGCACAAGCTAAAACCATATCAAACAATCCCGTAAAATAATTTATTGCATTAAAAAGCATCAATTAAAACGCCAAATCACCATCTTGAAATGGGCCGATTGACTCTTCAATTTGTTACGCTCGCGCCTGTGCGGAGGTATATGAGACTGCTAATCTAGCCTACAATAGCGTGTCAATATCAATGAATACATCAAAAATCCAATCTCGAAATCAATTTGAGAAGGCCACAGGACACTATAACAATATAACAATACCGGTATTATATAACAATAAAAAATTAATACAATTTGTTGCGTATACTCATTGTTGATAAACATATATATATAGCTACAACATTGAAAGGACCGAAGAATGATTCCCGCACCTGGCAATCCTGACGGAAAATCTCTCGATTGAATTCACCTTTTTAGTACATTATTCGTCCGATTGCTAGCTCTCGTGTTACAGATAGTCTACGTTGTAAAGTTTAAATTTAGAATTATAGATATTTTGTTCGCCATTCACGCTGTTTTATGGCCTCGCGATCGGTGCGATGTTACCGTGCCACGGGAGGGTTTCGCCGTAATGGGCCCCTGGAATGGTTTATCTTATCGGTAGATGGTAATTTGCGAAGCATATGTTACCATTGCGGAAGTGAATAACGATCATCTGTATACTTGGAATAGTTTTTATATAAGGTAAGTATTGTAGCTCTTTGCTTCTCGTGTTACAGATAGTCTACGTTGTAATGTTTAAGTTTGGAATCGTATATATTTTGTTCGTCATTCACGCTGTTTTATGGCCTCGCGATCGGTGCGATGTTACCGTGCCACCGGAGGGTTTCGCCGTAATGGGCCCCTGGAATGGTTTATCTTATCGGTAGATGGTAATTTGCGAAGCATATGTTACCGTTGCGAAAGTGAATAACGATCATCTGTATACTTGGAATAGTTGTTATATTAGGTAAGTATTGTTGCTCTTTGCTCTCGTGTTACAGATAGTCTACGTTGTAATGTTTAAGTTTGGAATCGTATATATTTTGTTCGTCATTCACGCTGTTTTATGGCCTCGCGATCGGTGCGATGTAACCGTGCCACCGGAGGGTTTCGCCGTAATGGGCCCCTGGAATGGTTGATCTTATCGGTAGATGGTAATTTGCGAAGCATATGTTACCGTTGCGAAAGTGAATAACGATCATTTGTATACTTGGAATAGTTGTTATATTAGGTAAGTAATGTTGCTCTTTGCTCTCGTGTTAAAGATAGCCTACGTTGTAATGTTTAAGTTTGGAATCGTATATATTTTGTTCTTCATTCACGGGTGTTTTCTGGCCTCGCGATCGGTGCGATGTAACCGTGCCCCCGGAGGGTTTCGCCCTTAATGGGCCCCTGGAATGGTTGATCTTATCGGTAATGGGAATTTGCGGAAGCATATGTTACCGTTGCGAAAGTGAATGATGATCATTTGTTTACCCTTTGGGAAGAGTTGTTGTGTAGGGTAAGTATTGTTGCTCTTTGCTCTCGTGTTACAGATAGTCTACGTTGTAATGTTTAAGTTTGGAATCGTATATATTTTGTTCGATCATTCACGCTGTTTTATGGCCTCGCGATCGGTGCGATGTAACCGTGCCACCGGAGGGTTTCGCCGTAATGGGCCCCTGGAATGGTTTATCTTATCGGTAGATGGTAATTTGCGAAGCATATGTTACCGTTGCGAAAGTGAATAACGATCATCTGTATACTTGGAATAGTTGTTATATAAGGTAAGTATTGTTGCTCTTTGCTCTCGTGTTACAGATAGTCTACGTTGTAATGTTTAAGTTTGGAATCGTATATATTTTGTTCGTCATTCACGCTGTTTTATGGCCTCGCGATCGGTGCGATGTAACCGTGCCACCGGAGGGTTTCGCCGTAATGGGCCCCTGGAATGGTTTATCTTATCGGTAGATGGTAATTTGCGAAGCATATGTTACCGTTGCGAAAGTGAATAACGATCATTTGTATACTTGGAATAGTTAAGTAATGTTGCTCTTTGCTCTCGTGTTACAGAAAGTCTACGTTGTAATGTTTAAGTTTGGAATCGTATATATTTTGTTCGTCATTCACGCTGTTTTATGGCCTCGCGATCGGTGCGATGTAACCGTGCCACCGGAGGGTTTCGCCGTAATGGGCCCCTGGAATGGTTTATCTTATCGGTAGATGGTAATTTGCGAAGCATATGTTACCGTTGCGAAAGTGAATAACGATCATCTGTATACTTGGAATAGTTGTTATATTAGGTAAGTAATGTTGCTCTTTGCTCTCGTGTTAAAGATAGCCTACGTTGTAATGTTTAAGTTTGGAATCGTATATATTTTGTTCGTCATTCACGCTGTTTTATGGCCTCGCGATCGGTGCGATGTAACCGTGCCACCGGAGGGTTTCGCCGTAATGGGCCCCTGGAATGGTTTATCTTATCGGTAGATGGTAATTTGCGAATCATATGTTACCGTAGCGAAAGTGAATAACGATCATCTGAATACTTTGAATAGTTGTTATATAAGGTAAGTTTTTTGTTGCTCTTTGCTCTCGTGTTACAGATAGTCTTTCGTTGTAATGTATAAGTTTGGGAACGTATTATTTTGTTCATCATTCACGCTGTTTTATGGGTCGCGATCGGTGCGATGTAACCGTGCCACGGAGGGTTTTCGCCGTAATGGGCCCCTGGAATGGTTTATCTTATCGGTAGATGGTAATTTGCGAAGCATATGTTACCGTTGCGAAAGTGAATAACGATCATCTGTATACTTGGAATAGTTTTTATATTAGGTAAGTATTGTTGCTCTTTGACCTCGTGTTACAGAAAGTCTACGTTGTAATGTTTAAGTTTGGAATCGTATATATTTTGTTCGTCATTCACGCTGTTTTATGGCCTAGCGATCGGTGCGATGTAACCGTGCCACCTGAGGGTTTCGCCGTAATGGGCCCTGGAATGGTTTTTCTTTAAAGGTAGATGGTATTTGCCCAAAACATATGTTACCGTTGCGAAAGTTTAATAAAAAAAAGAAAAAAAAAAACGTTAAAATTCGATTTTCATGAGAAATAATTTTTCGATAGCACTCATTTTCACACGAATACCTTAATTTATACAATTATGGTTCTGTGAAAAAAAATATCAAAATCGGATAAAGCATGTAGGTGTTATAGGTCGAAGAAATTTGAAAAAAGTCGAAACAAATCGTAAAATTGCGATTTTCATTAGAAATAATTTTTCGATTGCGCTATAAAACGTGGCAGTTCTAAGTTTAAAGATTTCGAAGGTCTCTATAAAATTTCATTGCAATTGGAGTATCAGTTTAGCCGGAATCGTGTTAACAAACAGTCAAAAATACAAAAAAAAGTAAAAAAGAAAAAAAAAACATTCTGGATTTTTTTCTCCAGTGTAATGAAATGGAATCTTCCCTTCGCTCGCTTCGCTCGCAACGTTCACAACGCTCATCCAAATATATTCGTGTGAAATTTGAGCGCAGTCGAAAAATGATTTCTTTTGAAAATCGCAATCGCAAAAAAACCGTTGCGAAAGTGAATGACGATTATCTGTGTACTTGGAAATAGTTGTTATATTAGGTAAGTATTGTTGCTCTTTGTTCTCGTGTTATACTCGGAACTGAGACTAAATCAGCCATCTAGGCCGAGTGAGCAATCAACCGTGAAATCGCCACCGACTGGCAGGCGCTACCTAGTTTATGAGAACCAACATTTCTTACAAAATTTCGAGACATCTTTTCTGCAAGAAGATTAACTCCCATTCAAAACGTTCCTTGAAAAATAATTATTTGCTCTGCTCTACGTAGCTGTATTCGGATTTTGAAAGAAATCTATCTTCGAGATGTTTCTCTAACCTTGATCTATCCCTGGCTGTTCAACTTGATTACCATTAAATATCGATGTTAATTAGAACTGAAGCTTGATTTAAGTTTCTAATTACTAATTAAAAATTAAATTGATTACTAAATAAAATTAATATTTGATATGCAAATTCGATATGCAAATAAACAAAAAAAAAATTAGTATGCAAATATCACACATAAATCTAGGGAAATTCAAAGATTGACAGTAGGACCTAAGTCCAGTCGCGATAGTGTGTTCAGAAAAAAACTCGTAAATATCCTTGGTCAACAAGAGGAGACCAGTGAACATAACATAATCGACTTCCGGAACTGTATGATATTAGTACGTAAATCTGCCGTTTGTGAATTAACCAGTTGATTAAGAAGTAATATCGACGGTTATATCCTAGTCTCACCATGCTGAACTTCTTTGTAGACATTACGGACGTGCCACTTTCCTCCTAGAGATGGCTGCACAAGTCTCGTGATGCTGAGTCGGCGAAGATCATTGATATTAAACCCCTATTGTATTAGCAGTGTCCAATACTTCCGCACAGGCGCGAGCGTAGCAAATTGAAGCGTCGAAAATCCAGTTCACGATGGCGATTTTGCGTTTTAATTTATGCTTTTTTAAAGCAATAAAGTATTTTACTGGATTGTTTGATATGGTTTTAGCTTGTGCAGCATGGGATTGAACAAACAGAAACAATAAGAATTTATTGCAAAAGGGAATTTAGTAATCATTTAATGTTGAAGTCTAGTATGCTCAGCTGTCAATCTGGCGGCCATCTTTAAAAATATTCGGTCTACAAATAGCTCCCATTTAATTAACATGCAAACAGGGATTTCAAGATTGCTTCTAATTGTAACGGAAGTGGACCACTGACTGCTAATCTAGCCTGAAGATGCTTCGTTGATGTTGATGCAGAGTGGTGACGTCACGAAACTGGTTGCCCTTATCCCTTATCAACGAAGAAAATTGACTGTCAACAAAGTCCAAACAAATTTTGGTGCCTGCAGTACCTTCATACACTTCATACCACCGCCTGCTCGAATCTTCATACACTCAGCACCTGCAGCTTGAACGTAGTAGGTCCTGCACACACTCTTGTGAAATGAGACACTTTGGCTCCAGTGTCTACACTTTATACACTGGCTTTTGGGCTAGTGCTATGAATGAGAGTTTTAACAGCCAATGTGGCGAATTTTACAAAAAGTGTGCGAACAAACGAACCTAATAACACAAAAATGATAAGCCATAGTTTAATATTGTATAAGTAGACCTATAATCTGATTGTAAAAATACTACAAGTCTTAAAGTTTAAACTTTAACCCTTTATAGGGCAATAAGGTGGGACACAAAATTTTGCTTTCTACCTTTGCAATTTAAAATTCATGATTTTTTAAAAGAATTTTGGATTTTTTTTTATTTTTTCCCTTGATCTTCTAGGAATAAAATGCTGATTTTGGATTCCAAATTGACATCAAAATTTAAAAAAAAAAATCCAAAATTTTATTTTATTTTAAAAAAATTAGATTTTTTGCAATTTTTCCTTTTTTTCCTTTTTTTTTACACATTCAAATTGAATCTACTACAGGCAAACAAAATATCCGGGACATCCCGGAAATATGTGTATTTTTGTGTTTTGAAACACAATTTATTTTTAAACCATTACAAAATTTCTTCTTATCATTAGAATTTAATGAGGAAAAATTCTATTAATTCAGAACGAAATAAGGCAGCTTTTTACCCGTCTTAAAAGGATGGAAAACTGGTAGATTTAATTGTGTAGATTTTGAAAATTAGTGGTAAGTATACTTACTAGGAAACGCTCAGTTGGACGCGTTGATAAGCGAGCACGTGCAATAGCTAGACCCACATTGCACATTTTTTTAAATTTTAAAATTTGCGACGTTCGCTGTCCACAGGGCCATGTTTCCAATATTATTTTTCTTACCAAGGTATTTGGGTAAACCCGTGTGTAAACCTTTACTTTGTGGATAAAATCCACCGCCATCTAGAGGACCTTGACTCCTTGGGATAACTATTTAAACTCTTTGGTGACAAATAATACACTGCATCCTCGAAAGTATTTTGATTTCTTCTAGGTGGCAGTGCATTTGAAAATTCGCGCGTCTTTTCGTTGCCATGGCAACGTTACTTTTGTTATAATGTAATTTCCATCTACACTACTTATCGGATCAAAATAAAATTAACATATTCGTGACGGACGGACATTCTAAATGATTGGCCATCTCAGATTTTGTCGCCGTTTAGTTTGAAAAAAAAAACTTTCGGTAACTTTAATGAACTTTAACTTTGAACGATTTTGCCACAAACTATGGCATCATCGAGAACGAAGCTTGCGAATGGTCAAAATTTTCAAACT
>JAMZAV010016541.1:0-11726 GCA_024449915.1 Sweltsa coloradensis | reverse complement strand
ATGTGAGACTAGATTAAAAGCCATTGATTTTGATTTTTAAATTATATATTTTGTGTGCCCAGTGTTTTCACTCCCTAGCAGACTGTCGACCGATTTCAGTCAGGTAATCAATCTTCAATGCAATATTAGCTTCAAAATGTAACCCTTGCTACATAATTTAAATTCGCCTGAAAACGTGTTTTAGGCCACCTATTAAGAGCACCTTTAAAAAAAAATCTCGCCTATGGCAAAACAGACTCCGGCGGCTGGGGCTTCGCCCCAGACCCCAGTTTGCCCACCTAATCTCGTAGTCAATTTAAGTGTGACCCCCCCACTAAAAAAAAATAGTTCCTACGCCACTGTGTCTCATCACTAGGTACACTGGAGTTAGGACAACTGTGAACCAAGGCGATGGTCTAGCGTGACAGCGCCTGTCGCGAGCTGGCTAGGCTAGCCCGCAATACACTTGGGCACGACGAGTTGCCTAACGCCAGGCGCAGTGAAACACAAGCGCTGGTGCTTCCAAGGAGTTGCAAAGTCTATGCATTCAATACCCCCACTAAGAATGCGGCTTACCAGTCCAATGATTTGAAATGGGTAAACTTAATTAATAAACTCCAAAGATTGTTAACATCCGAACAGGTCAACGAAATATTTCTCATATAAATCGTACTTTTAGGGCAACGATAATCAACCATAAAAGCTCATCCATCAACGCTACTGAAAAAGCGTTAGCAAGCGTCCTAGTATACATTTAACTGGTTTGTAAATGAGGACAACTAAATAAAATTAAGAACATAAATGCACACAGAATATGCACATTCAATATGGTGGAGGTTCTGGGTCATGAATGTTTATACTTCCTATAAGAGGCTAGACAGACAGACAGTGTGGCTCGTTGGTCTTGTGGTTAGCGTATCTGCTTCCAATGCAGAAGGTCCAGGGTTTCGATTCCAGCTAAAGTCAGAAGTTTTTTAACTTCTGATTTGGACTTAAGTCCATCAGTTCTTGTCTTAGGAGTTTGAAAACCTGGTGACTTTGCAGCCGTCCTAGCAACGAGGCACTTTATAAATTCAGAGTTGTTCTAAATCGGCCTTGTTGATTCTGGCGTTGATCCGCGGGTGTTCGCACTGACCATACCACTGATTGCTGTAATATATTAAAAGCATCGTTCTTTGGTGGTTATCGCTCACTCGTCCGATTGCGTCGGGGTCTACAGGGTTGGCTTGGTCGCTTTGATTTACTGTCCACACTAAAAATCGGTTGTATAACTTGAGTGGGTAGACTCTAAAAACAATTTATTTATTTTATTTATAAATGTGATGAATATATGTGGGAGATTTCCTCGATTATATATTTACTTTATTAGTTTTATCGTACAAATTATTGTTCGCAGGTCCGAAAGATTTTTGAGGAAATGGAGTCAAATTTGCTGGAGGAGAAACTTCAGCTTGCTTCACAGGTTTGGGAACTCGGATAGTCTTACAACGCTACACAACACGAAATCAATGCTTTGTGTCAATATGTACGCCCCAAAAAGTATATAGTTTCCATAGGGTCAATTGATTATTTAAAAAAAGAATCAATTCAACCGAAAAAGTTTCGTTGAAAAAGGCCTTCAACATGTATATAACTCCCAATATGAAATATGAAAATTTATCAATATAAATCACGTAAATGCTATTTCAATGCTGAACCTTCCTCAGTTCGAGTCCCGGCTGAGTCAGATGAAGCGACGGATGGAGGATGAAATCTCCCAGCGCGACCAGGCTCTACAGGAAATGACGTCACTCCGAGACGAGACCGCCAAGAAGCTACAGCTAGCGCTCGCCTCGGCGGCGGAGGAGCAGAGAACCAGCGCATTGCTGCGCCAAGACAAGGTGTGCCTCAGGGATGCATTCTCGGACCACTTCTGTTCGATTAAAATAGTTTTATTAGGTTTGTTTATTTGTCCTGTCCGAGAATGGTTATGAACAGTTCGGAACACAGCGGAAACGATGCCTAGTACAGGAAGTTTTGGATTTAGAACTGATTAAAACAATTGTGTTCTGACCTTCAGAGATGAACGCCATCTGCAAAATGGACGCTTTGAGAAGTCACCTAATTTCAATTGAAAACTTTGTTTTACATGAAAAAAACTTGTTTTTTCTAAAATTTATGGCTAACGATGATTTATTATCAAAATAACAGTTGAGTAAATCTTCAGTACACATTTCAACCAACAAACTTTCCCCATAACCTTACTTTCATCAGTGGTAATTCTAATTCCCGCCATACATTCCACTCTGTTTTATCCACTCCTCCTTTCCCGTCAGAACCGTTCGAACATGTTCGATCTGTTCTAGAACAGGTGTCTAGAGAGAGGAACACCACTTCAACACTTGTTTTTTTTGTTCTACAGCTGAACTATCATTTTCATGTTCGGATAGTTCCAAACAGTTCCAGACGGACAAATACACAAACCTATTGAAACCACTAACCAGAGAATGAGCGCATTGCTGCGTCAAGACAAGGTGTGCCCCAGGGATGTTTTCTCGGCCTCTACAGTTCTATTACAATAGTTGACTAACCAGTTGACTTTAGTGGAAAATGTAAAGTTGTATTTGTACCCAGGATGAGCTCTATCATTTCTAAGGTTTTGTCTTCACTTGGGTTATGTGAGGGTCTTTTACGCCTCGTATAGAAGTCACTTACGTACTTTACAGGTGGTTATCAACCTATGGCAGAGAGTTGTGTAAAGATTTACTTTATTTTTAGTTGTAATTATATTATCTTAGTGTTTTTTTTATTCTTTGCTTGCGTGTTTCATCTATTTGTCTTGTTTCTATATATTATATTAATCAATGTATAATAGGTATATTTTGATTGTATACTGTAGTCTGTACTTATAGCTTCCCTACAAGTATTGTTGTATGTATTCTTATATTCTTACGTTTTTATGCATTATGTCTCATTGATTGTAATTGAAATTTGATTTTATACTGCGCTGCCCACACACAGGGCGTTACCCTATGTGGGCATTATTTTCTCACGATGTTCACGAAAGTTTGAGAGCTGGCAAGCAGAATCTCAGAGAGTTGGATGAAAATCTTTGTGTCTGTCCAGGAGGAGTTGGCCACGTGCTGCGAGCAACAGGCCGCGGAGTTGACACAGCTGCGCGCGCACATGAACGGGCATCGAACCCGAGACCTCGGGAGCGAAGACGGGAGTCGAACCCAGGTCTCTGTGGGCTTCAAGCTGGCCCAGACGATGTTCAGACATGAGCAAGGTAGGAACATGTCTAGGCGTCACCGAGGCTGGCGCGGAGACGAGTTTAGACGCTCAGCTTTCAGTTCACAACAACGGTATCATAATACTCACAATAACGTTAAAAAGCACTAGGAAAACGCTTAAGTCCCGCCGCGTTGATGGATGAGCTTTTTTGTAAATTTTTACTTTGCGTAGGACCACTTTTCCTTTGCAAATGCTTTTTGAATGCATTGTAAGTGATTGTTGTCAAGTTTCTATTGTTACTTGTTAATTGTTATTTTAAACCTAAAAAAAAACTCATAATTAAACCTTAATTCTATGGATCTGCTAAATTTTTCAACTTTTTCTTTCAAAAAGCAATACATCACCATTATCTTAATGTCCATGTGAAATATAAACGTTGTAGCCCTACACGTTTGATCAGAATCGGCCCAAATGTGACGAAAATATCGCACTAAAAATCGAAAAAAATCGTAAAAGTAAGATATTCATGAGAAATATTTCTTCGATCGTACCCAAGAGAGCGAACAAATAGAAAAAAAACGATTTAAATTTTTTGGGGGTCAGTGAAATTGAAGTCTTCGTTTCGTTCATCCAATCAAGCACGCGTATTTTTAGATTAATTATTCATCGGTTTTGAACGAAAAAATCGTGAAATTCCCTTTAATTTACTCACTTTTGGTGAACTTCAGGAAAATATTCCAAGTGTACAGATTTTTAAACGCAATATTTCTTACTGGATATCAAAGTTTAAATCAATGTAAACGCGCAAGTTAATTTGGTTTTATCGTAACATAAGCGGTTTAGTGGGAATTTCGATATTCCATGCATTTTTTCACGTTTTGGATTTACCTCTCGCATTGATTTTTTAATGCTAATTCTTGGCAAACAAATGTGGATATCAATATAAAGGTATAACATTCATGCGAAATTGAGTAATGATATATCCAACCGTTCAGCTGCATTCGTCGCATTTGAATTTGTCCAAGTTCAGCGTCGGTCGGGAAGCATCCGGTGTCTATACTAGCGCCAACGAAATTATGCAGATGCTTTGTAGTAGTGGGGGGTAGTATGAACGCGCGGTAAATGGAATGTCGCCTTTGTGTATGGAAGAGAAATATGTTTTACAAACACAAGCAAAAATTATCTGTGCTAGATCACAGAGTTCCTCCGTGTGCTAGATCCACGCTGAGCTAGCGTGAATAGAGTTGACAAAGTTGTTAGGTTGGGAAAACAATTTCGAGCCATCTGCATTCTTTCGTTGGAACCACTATACTAGAACTATGCAATGCGTGGTCTGTGGCCTAGCTCGGGCACCGGAGAAGCAGAAGCCACAAGAGAGAGCCAACAGATCGTCAAAGACGAATACAAAAATGAAATTATTCGCCGTGCGAACATATTTTGGCGGCGGTGACGAAGTAGAAGACTAAGCTCCCGAAACTAGAGGCGAGCTCTGGCAGTCGTAATCGTTGACCCCTCCCTTCGACGACCACGACGTGAGAAACCCCACTTGCCTGTGGCTGGATCTGACCAGCACGGGACTTTCCTCCCCACACCCCTAAGCTAGAGAGGTGCATAACGACCTAACGGTTGACGCGCCCTAGTGCTAAGAAACTAAACCTATTCGGATGTCTGCAGACCACTGGCAATTCTGACTGAATGTATATTCCAAGGTGTCTCAGTCCAAGGTCCCCTGTATCAGCTCCTAGCGGAGGTCTCATCGGCCTATGCGCGGCACATTGATATTTAACTACTTTTGACGAGATTAACAGTCGGTGGTCCACTTCTGTGATAATAAGAAGCCATCTTGAAATCCCAGTTGGCATGTTAATTAAATGGGAGCGATTTGTAGACCGAATATTTTTAAAGATGGCCGCCAGTTTGACAGCTGAGCATACTAGCCTTTAACATCAAATGATTACTAAATTCCCTTATGCAATGACTTCTTATTGTTTCTGTTTGTTCATTCCCATGCTGCACAAGCTAAAAGCCTAAAACTATATCAAACAATCCAGTAAAATACTTTATTGCTTTAAAAAAGCATAAATTAAAACGCCAAACCGCCATCTTGAGCTGGATTTTCGACGCTTCAATTTGCTACGCTCGCGCCTGTGCGGAAGTATTGGACACTGCTAATCTAGCCTACAATAGGGGTTTAATATCAATGGCGCGGCAGCGAGGCCTAGCGGAAATCTAGGGGACCTTGGTCTCAGCCTGCAACGTGTGTTCTTGTGTTGGTAGGACTGCTGGAGCAGCTTCGCATCCTGAAGACCGTGGCCTCGACTCTAGAGGGCGCGAAGCAGCACACTCACTGATTACACGCTCAAACACAACAAGATACAGTGAGTCAAAGATCAACAAAACAGCTATTCGTATTTTCCTCTTTTCCTTTTCAAGTCAATTTTATCCTTTTCCCGTGTATTTGCTTTGTTGTTGTATTATGATTTAAAAATCGGATTCATTACTATTTATTATATTATTTGTGTGACATTATGTAATCTCAGTAGTTAGTATTATATTTTGTTGCCCTCCTTTGTTAATCAGTATCAAACTGAAAAGCTTAAATAAATGAACTAGAAAAACGCTTAAGTCCCGCCGCGTTGATGGATGAGCTTTTTTGTAAGTTTTTAGTTGGCGTAGGACCACTTTTCCTTTGCAAGTGCTCAAAAAATTAATATAAAAAACCTTTATTCTATGAATTCTGGCTAACTTTTCCAAGTTTTTCTTTCAGAAAGCAATACATCACCATTACCTTAATGTCCATGAAATACTAGGAAAACGCTTAAGTCCCGCCGCGTTGTTGGATGAGCGTAATTTGGTGCACTAAGTTGCCATGTGTTACGCGGATTTTTACTGTTGTTCTGTGAAAAAATCATTAATTATAGTCGAAGATTTTTTTAAATAAATGAAATTAAATAAAAAATTAACTTTATTTTTTTAATTAATCGTAATTTTAAAAAAGAAAAAATCGTAAAAATAAAATTTTCATAAGAAATAGTTATTCGATTGCGCTCAAATTTTACACAAATATATTAATTCATAAAATTAAGGTTCTGTGAAAAAATCATTACAATAGGATAAAGCATGTAGGTGTTATAAGTCAAAGAATTGTTTTAAAAATGAAAAAACCGTAAAATTTCGATTTTCATAAGAAATAATTTTTTGATTACGCTCAAATTTCACACGAATATCTTAATTCATAAAATAAAGGTTCTGTGAAAAAATCATTACAATCGGATAAAGCATGTAGGAGTTATAAGTCGAAGAAATGTTTTAAAATTCGAAAAAAATCGTAAAATTGCGTTTTTTATGAGAAAAAAATTCCCGATTGCGCTCAAAAACGTGGCAGTTTCTAAGTTCAGAGATTTCGAAGGCCTCCAAAAAATTTCATCACAATCGGAGTATCGGTTTAGCCGGAATCGTGTTAACAGACACACAAAAATACAAAAAAAAAGAAAGAAAGAAAGAAAGAAAAAAAAAAAAACATTCCGGATTTTTTTTTCCAGTGTAGTGAAATGGAATCTTCGCTTCGCTCGCTACGCTCATCCAATGAACGTTTTAGCCCCACCTGTTTGGTCAAAATCGGCCCAAATGTCCCGAAAATATCGCATTAAAAATCGAAAAAAAGTCGTAAAAGTACGATATTCATGAGAAATATGATATATTCTTCGATTGTACCCAAAAATGTGCAGGTCTAAGTTCAGAGGTTTCGAAGGGCCCCTCCAATTTTCATCAAGATCGCATATGCCGTTTGCCCGGTAGCGTGCGAACTAACAGACAGAAAAACAAACAAACAAACAAACACAAAAAAACATTGGAGCTAAAATTTTTGAGGTAAATTTTTTTAGGGGTAAGTGAAATTGAAGTCTTCGCTTCGCTCATCCAATAAACGCTGGGTTTGACAGTTGTTGTTGAAGCACTAGAAGATTCCCTCCCAACCTAACAAGTTAGTCAACTGAAGAGGGGCAATTTACCCCTAGACAAGTTCCCTAAAAAAAACGAATCATTTGTTTTACTGATTGATTGATTGATTGATTGCTTGATTGGTAAGCTAGATCTTGGACTGAAGACATTGAACCGAATGATGATGGTAGCAATGAAAACGTTAGTACACATACACACAAACATAAGCTTTGTTCGCCTGTCCAACACTTTACACTAGTGTAAGTCAGTGTAGACGAATGGCTGTTTTTTTGTGTTAGTGTAAGTCAGTGTAGTTAGAATGTGGTCGTTTTTTTGTACCTTCAGTGTAGCACTAGTGCTGCCAGTGCTACACTAGATTACACTGGCTATTTTGGTCGTGTAGGAGGAAACTACAGTAAAAGTGTACACACACGTGTGTGCTATAGGACGAGACTGGTTAGAAGACAGTGGCGTATCCAGGAATTCATTAGGGGGGATACCACCAATAATTTCATAGATGTATCAAAGGCTATGTGGGGGGTAAGCCCCCCGGACAATTTTTCTCCTTCAAGGTCATTTTGGTGAAAATTTGTGCGTTTCAAAGCATCAATGTCCAACTTTTTATCGAATAAAACCCTGTTTTTAATCAAAAAGTGTTATCTTTTAAAATCATTTTGGTGAAAATATGTGCGTTTAAAGCATCACAATAACCAACTTTTTATCTAGTATGTATTAAAATCCTCTTTTGGTCAGATGGTATAAATTTGCCTTTTGAATTGCGATAAACAGCTGTTATTCTATATTATTCTCCATTGAAACTTTTAAGTGCACTTTCACATTTTTTGCAAAGGGGGGGGGGGTTGTTGTCTCCCCCCCACTTGGATACGCCACTGCTAGAAGATGAGTGGGCCACCTCTAACGTTACTGTACTACTACTACTGATACTGTTACTGTGTGTTACTGTGTACGTGTACTTTGTCAATGTCGTTCTGTAAACAATATACATTTCGTCCTGTTTCAGAAATATGTCACTCTCTGAGAAGTCAAGAGAAATTGCATCAAGAAAGTTGAGTCGCAAACTCGATCAACATTATCTCCCACGTGTTGTATTATTCACTGTAGGTACCGCATCTGTGATCCCTAGTTGTATTGTGCACAGTATTATTTAAGATTATTCGTGTATACTTAGAGGTCATGTAGGGAGTTAAATAAACATTTGGTTGCAAGCATATCACTTTCTTTCATCTACCTAACAAAGTAATTGTTAAAAATTCACGATAGCATAATCACATATAAAAGTAAATTGCAATAATTGTTATAAACAAATAATTAAAGAGTTTCTTCAAGATAAAAATGTCATTTCATCCGTATTTGACACTGATTTTAATTTTGTGTTATTACATTTACTTATTGCCAGTACATAGCATTTTTGTTCTAGATGTTGCTAAATGTATACTTGTATCTAATCTATCATGGTCTCAAAATTCTGTTACCTATCGCAATTAAATATTAGGTAATTTATATATTTATATTATTTAAGAACTTTAGACAGAAATTAAAAAAGTGGCTACACCGGGGTATTGCAAGCATACCAGTTTCTTTCATCTACCTAAGAAATTAATTGTCTGAAATTCACGATAGCATAATCACATATAAAATGAAATTGCAACTTAACTAATTCACTTTTATAATTTCTGTCTAAAGTACTAATATAGCTAGTTAATGTTGTTTTAGGGCACTAACATAACAACATCAAAGTCGCCTACTATAAAGCCAAGGTTAAACAATATATAAATACGGAGGTATGGGCCGAGCCCCAGCCTTTCGCCGAAGGGGGAAAAAAATCAGTTATTTCGTCATGTTTTAACTGCACTCGGACTCTTGTAAACGATGTGTTACTGCAACTATCTGAAATCTAAAAACCACAAAAAATGAACGTGAAGTGGCCCATTTTAGTAAATTTCAACCTAATTTTGTATGTTTTGACGAAACATACAGCAAACATTCGTTTTACCAAGGTGATCGTCGAATTGTACGTGAAGTGTAAGTGCATATTTACTACAGAAATTCTTGGATTAATATTTTAATCACGTTAGTATTGCCCCCTGCCCCCCCCCCCCTAGGTTCCTCCGCCACTGCAGTCGCTATATTTACACTGGAGCAGAGCAGTAGAACACACTTAACAAACTACGATTCAGTTAGGACTTTTCTCCCCCCATCTGAGTACATTACAACACAATAATATTATCACCAAGACGATCTGAAACTGGCTGTCGCTTCAAGATGCCATCAAAACAATTAATAAACCACAACAATGAAATACCGAAAATCTCTTCTTATGAGAAAAACCTTGAGATAATCAAGGATGTGTCTAAATTTAATAAAATGTCCCTGGTTCGGCAAGGTTGTTTGTTTGGTTGATGTGCTGGTTTTGACGAGGGCTGGGCTGGGGGTTAGATCGGAAACCAAAATGATTGACACCGATATGTTGCAAAGTCTGAGGTCAGACGTACAATAAAAACTGTGCTAGATGAAGAAAGTGTTAGATAAGCGTCACGCTTGCTAACCTCTTTGTGTGAGTCCAAGGCTCTTAGAGACAATGGCCAAAGAAACTCCTCTCGGACGGATGGACAGCGGTCAGGTATGAATATCTTCTAATTAACATCTCAAGATGTATGCATCAGATGCAATCCGTGAAGAGCTGTCAATCACCCTAGTCTTTGTGTGAGTGGATGTAACATTCCTAGCGAAGCTAAAGCACGTTCACTGCTAGACAAAGCGAGACTGGAGCCCGAGGTCACGGATTCGACTCCCGCCACCGGCAATCCTGACTGAAACTTATCACGAGTGTAAGGTGACCCTAGAATGCGGAATGCCCCCAACTCTGGGGTCAATGTGTTCCCGGTGATGTCGTGACTTCCCCGACCAACTAATGAGTCAGTCATCATCGACTAACTCAGAACTAACAAGGTATATCCTCGTTTAACACAAGTAGAGGTTCGACTGCGAGTGAAGTGAGGTGGACAAACATTTACATTGTAACAAAACTAGGAAGCTTCGCAAACGCTTTTTTTAGTCGCGTTGATGGATGACCTTTTTTTGTAAGTTGTTAGTTTTTTTGGGGACCTCTTTACTTTTGCAAGTGCTTTTTGAACGCATTGTAGGTGATTGTTGTCAAGGTTATATTGTTACTTGTTAATTGTTAAATGTAAAATATAACCGTTGTAGCCCCACCTGTTTGGTCAGAATCGGCCCAAATGTCAGGAAAATATCGCACTAAAAATTGGAAAAAATCGTAAAAGTACGATATTCATGAGAAATATTTCTACGATAATACCCAAAAACGTGGCAGGTCTAAGTTCAGATATTTCGAAGGTCCCCTCAAATTTTCATCGAGATCGCATGCCGACAGAGAAAAAAAACAAAAACTAAAACATTGGAGCAAATTTTTTGAGGGGTCAGTGAAATTGAAGTCTTCGCTTCGCTCATCCAATAACATGAAACTAAAGCTTTGTTCGCCTGTCCACCACTAGTGCTACACTGTTTTACACGTGCACTGAGCAGTGTACGGCGGAAGTACTTCTTTTTAAAGGAAACAGTATGTCAGTGTAGCACGAGTGTTGCCCACAAAAAAACACACTCAACACTTTTAGTGTAGTTTCCTCCTACACGACCAAAATAGCCAGTGTAATCTAGTGTAGCACTGGCAGCACTAGTGAGTGCTACACTGAAGGTACAGAAAAACGACCACATACTAACTACACTGACTTACACTGACACAAAAAACAGCCATTCGTCTACACTGACTTACACTAGTGTAAAGTGTTGGACAGGCGAACAAAGCTAATACTTCTCTTGTGTTTGTTCAACCCTTGGTCAGGCTCGCCATGCCACTCATTGGCACCGAAGAATAGGAAGGAAATAGTTGGTTTCGCCGAACCAGCAGCCGAGCCCAGAACTAATAGATGCCTCAAGAAGGCACACTAATCACGCAGGGCCAATGCTCGTGGTTTATTGCCGGTAAATAACAGACCGGAAACTGAGAATAACACACCTGAACGGGATTCCGAGAAAACATGACAAACGCGGGCCTAACATTCGAGAGGGAGAGTTTATTGCCTTTATGTTGGCAGATATTAATGAGCTTTTTGTTTGTGGAGGCACATCTTGACACTAATAATATGATTGAGAGTAGCGAAAATACAAATTTGACAACCGTTTGCTTTTTTGTTTGCACTATACTGAACATACTCAGATTTTGATGATATGTTAGGGAATCTTCGAAATCTCTGCGTTCTTATGAGCAACTCAAGAGGTATACAAATTACATATATTGGTGCCTCCTAAAAATTGTAATTGTTATTGTTTGTTAGTAATTGTCTGATTTGTCTGACCATGGAGTTGTAAATAGTACTGGGGATGGTCTGACAATGAATACACTTAATTATTATGAATATTGTAGCTGCCCTAGACTGTAGTAGCCCTAGAAACAATGTGCATTCTTGTAGGGGGGGGGGGGGGGGCACAATGTTGTGACTCGCCCAATGACAACAAATGTTTTTTCGTGTTTCTAAAAAAACAACCCTTAGTTCTCG
>JAMZAV010016540.1:0-10996 GCA_024449915.1 Sweltsa coloradensis | reverse complement strand
CGCGGGGGGCCCCGGCAAGCCCCGGTAAGGGGGGGTAAAATTGTAAATCACAATGCTAATACTCGCGCCAGGGTGGCAGGCGATAAATTAAATTGAAAACAATATGCTTTTATTTTTAGTAAAATTTCCAAAGATTTACGAAATTAGAACATTGTACATTGTTATTTTAACCGATAACAGGACTTAAGTCTGAGTATGAGTGGAGTTGAAGTGATTGAGTTTGTCGGCGACAGCATGATATTATTTAATCGTTGGTTCACGGGTTGATGAGTCAGAAAACAAACTTGTTCCAAACCGTTAAAGTGAACCAATAATAGTTAACTTTGCCGGAAACCCGGTGCGAGTGAGGGTTGACAGTTCTATAATTATTAGTAATTTGACCAGTGTTGTTCATATTGGGTGATACTCACTGATTAAAGTTTCTAATTAGTCCCAGTAATCAAGAAATAGTAGTTGTTTCATTGCACGTTCAGTTTTGAACGCGCAGCAAACGCGAAATTAAAAAAATTTTTTTCTCATGAAATCGGAATTTTTATGTTTTTTTTTTTGTTTTTTTAAACTTTCTTCGACTTATAAACACCTACATGTTTTTACCCAAACTGTAATGATTTTTCACAGAACCTTAATTTCATGAATTAATATATTCGTGTGAATTTTTGAGCGCAATCGAAAAATATTTTTTTTATAAAAATCGCAATTTTACGTTTTTTTTTTTTTTATTATTTTACATTTCTTTGACTTATATCACCTACATGCTTATCCGATTGTAACGATTTTTATACAGAATCTTAATATTATAAATTAATATTTTGGGTGTGAATTTGAGCGTAATCAAAAATAATTTCTCAGGAAAATCGCTTTTTTTACGCTTTTTTCGTAAAAAAATTACGCTCTCCAACAACGCGCCTGAAAAAGCGTTTGCGAAGCTTCCTAGTAATTTCCTTTTAATACACTTCCTTATAAGCGGGCCCTTTCCTAGAACAATACCATGCAGCTGCAAAATAACTTTATTACCATGACATTTTTAGAGAATCTAAACTTTTAGAAGTTTAAAATATAAATACATAAAATTTTATGTTAAAATATTACAACAAACAATATATGACATATTCATTTGTATTTTACACTCGAAAACAAGTTTATTGGGATGTATAATAATATTAAAAGCGAAACCTACAAACGAAATGCTTGTATCAATGTATCTTATTTAAAATATTTCCCGCGCGTTCTAATTTAAAATTGACATCCGGTTCTCCACTAGGGGCCTACGAAGTTACTCGATTGCTGCTGGTAGCTGTAGCTTCGCTCGAGCTGTCGGGCACGCTGCCTAGCATGTTGGCAAGGTACTACTGAGCGGAGGCAAATTTTTCCGTAGACACTCGAATAGGCCGTTACGACTCTAGCTATATATTAGTCACTCAACGATATAAGTATCCCCATTTATATAAAATTTATTGCTGAGACTGAGCTCTATGCAAGATTTCTCCCCAATTTTCTTAAACTAGCAACATTAAGGAATTAATAACTACATAAGGTAAGTTGTTAAAATTTCCCTCATGCCGGAATAAAAATTGATTTACTATAGCCATCTTCTTTTAGCAACCTTTTTAAATATAACCATTTTTAGCGCTCTTTTGCTATGTTCGTGAACTGATGCTATTGGGTTTAATTTCAATCTAAGTAATTGGCAACAAGTTATGATGGATCTTAAAAATGAATAACTTTGCATTAAGGGGAATCCCCAGACCCAAAAATTATTACTTAAGAATGCAGTAAAGACGTCTGAAAAGTAAGTAGAATAATAAAAGGAGCGGATTATTTTTTCGAATTTTTTTGACGGGCCCATAACCTCAGAATCAACAATTGTATTCAAATTACGGGAAAATCAGTTGCTCAAGTTCAAAATTGAATTTTTAGCAGCGGTTTTTTGTATATTATTTTTTACACTTCTTTTTCTACAACTAAATAAAAGGATTTTGTGTTTATATGGTTTGTTGCGTTGCAAAATTTTTTTTTCGCCTGCCGGTACAATTTCAAATTTTGTGCCGTTTAACGGAAAAAATCTTTGCAACGCCTGAAATCATATAAAACCAATAATACTTATATTTAGGTTTTAGATAAAGGTGTGTAGAAATAATAGACAAAAAAAACCGCTGCTAAAAAATTCAATTTGAACTTGAGCAACTGATTCCAGTAATTTGAATAAAATTGTTGAATCTGAGGTTATTCCTGTCAAAAAAAATTCAAAAATTTATCCGCTCTTTTATTAAGCCCCTCTTACATTCTACTTACTTTTCAGACGTCTTTACTGCATTCTTAGAAATCATATTTGGGTCTAGGGATTCCCTTAAGGGAAGCAGGAATGAACTGTAGTCAAAGTTGATTTTTTGGATTGATATGTTATATTGTTAATCAAAATTTAAATTTTTTTTTTTTAATTGTTTTTTTTTGCAAAATTTTATTATTTTATGTTGCTATGACAACCATCGTATATTAACGACTCAAAAATTAATGTATATAGGCCTAAAAAACTTTTCTTTTTTTTTACAATTGTTAGCAAAAACGCCAATGTGCTGAATTTACAAAAATCAAATCTCTAAGTTGAATACCCTCCGAAAAAATGGTACCGGTAATGTAATTACTGCACATGAAGTACACCTTTAACACCCGTTTACTCAGAACTTGGTTTTTCTTCACTTCGGAACACATAACTTCAAGCTAGAGCCTTGAAATTTTCAGGACTAATTCTTTATTGTGTTTTAAAGAAACTGTGTGTGGGAAATTTTGAAAAATATCATCATCCAATTTTAACCCATAAAATATTGTTTTGAAAAATGTCAATTTTCTGTTTGTTTTTTATAATTTCTAAAAAAAACTGGTGACCACAGATTTTCAAAATTCAAAAATCCCCACACAACAGTTTCTAAGTAACAGGCAAATCTGAAGGGGAAAAAATTTAGTCCCTAAGACTAAATCCCAGGGAGTAAATTGTAGGCTACCGAATTTAGGCAATTAAACATGCGCGACATAGGCCATTCCTGCCCCTTAAGCTTATTGTTATTTTACATTTATCCATTGAAGAGTGTTCAGCATTGTTGTATTGAAACTTAACGATTAACATTTAGGGCCTAAGTATGTTCGCAAACATCTCTATTTTGTAATTTCTGAAGTCTTCAATATTCATGTTTAAAGCTTGATAAAAAATTGTTGAACAGAAATCGAAAAGTGGTTGAACAATTGACTTATCAACTAGGAAAAAAAGCTAAAGTCCCGCCGCGTTGATGGATGAGCGTTTTTGTAAGTTTTTAGTTTGCGTGGGACCACTTTTCCTTTGCAAGTGCTTTGTGAATGCATTGTAGGTGATTGTTGTCGAAATTTTAAATGTTGCTTGTTAATTGTTATTATAAACCTCAAAAAACCTCATATTAAAACCTTTATTTCTATGGATTCTGGCTAACTTTTTCAACTTTTTCTTTCAAAAGGTACTTCATCACCATTACCTTAATGTCCATGTGAAATACTAGGAAAACGCCTTAGTCCCGCCGCGTTGATGGATGAGCTTTTTGTAAGTTTTTAGTTTGTGTGGGATCTCTTTACTTATCAAGTTTCGTTTTGAACGCATTGTAGGTGATTGTTGTCAAGTTTCGATTGTTACTTGTTATTGTTATTAAAACCTCAAAAACTTAATTAGAAACTTTCATTTATATGGTTTTTCTGGATAATGTTTTCAACTTTTTCTTTAAAAAGCAATACATTAAATATAACCTTAATGTCCTGTGAAATATGAACGTTCTAGCCCCACCCGTTTGGTCAAATCGACCCAAATGTCACAAAATATCGCACTAAAAAAAAAGAAAAAAAATCGTAAAGTACGTAAATTTATGAGAAATATTTCTTCGATTGTACCCAAAAACGTGGCACAGTCTAAGTTCAGAGATTTCGACGGTCCCCTCAAAATTTCATCAAAATCGCATATGCCGTTTGCCCGGAATCGTGCGAACAAACGACAGAAAAACAACACAAAAAAAAATTTGGTGCTAATTTTTTTGAGGGGTCAGTGAAATTGAAGTTTTCGCTTCGCTCGCTCCGCTCATCCAATGGGAAAGTTGTAGCCCCACCCGTTTGGTCAGAATCAGCCCAAATGTCACGAAATTTCGCACTAAAAATCGAAACAAATCGTAAGAGTACGTTTATTTTATGGGTTCTTGTTGCCTTTTTCAAACGGGTTTTTTTCACAAGGTACTACATCACCATAACCTTAATGTCCATGTAAAATACTAGGAAAACGCTAAAGTCCCGCCGCGTTTATGTATGAGCTTTTTAAAGGGTTTTTGTTTGCGTGGGATATCTTTACTTTTGCCCAAATGCTTGTTTTGCTGCCTACGCATTGTAGGTGAATGTTGTCAAGTTTCTTTTGTTCTTGTCAATTGGTATTATTTACCGTAAAAAACTTGTATTAAAAGCTTTATTTCTATGGATTCTGGCTAAATTTTCCACTTTTTCTTTCAAAAGGTACTACATAACCATAACCTTAATGTCCATGTATAATATGAACGTTGTAGCCCCACCCGTTTGGTCAGAATTGGCCCAAATGGCACGAAAATATCGCACAAAAAGTCAAAAAACGTATACAAAATCTTTATTCTCTCGATTCTGGCTACTTTTTCAACTTTTCTTTCAGAAAGCAATACATCACCATTACCTTAATGTCCATGTGAAATATGAACGTTGTAGCCCCACCCGTTTGGTCAGAATTGGCCCAAATGCACGAAAATATCGCACTAAAATCGAGAAAAATCGTAAAAGTACGATATTCATGAGAAATATTTCTTCGATTGTACCCAAAAACGTGGCAAGTCTAAGTTCAGAGAAAACGAAGGTCGTTTAAAATTTTTATCAATATCGCATATGCCGTTTGCCCGGTAGAGAGCGAACAAACAGACGGAAAAACAAAAAAAAAACAAAACAAAAACAAAAAAAACAAAAAAAAAACAACCGAGCTAAATTTTTTTGGGGGGTCGGTGAAATTGAAGTCTTCGCTTTGCTCATCCAATGAACTTTGTAGCCAAACCCGTTTGGTCAGAATTGGCCCAAATGTCACGAAAATATCGCACTAAAAATCTAAAAAAAACGGAAAAGTGCGATATTCATGAGAAATATTTCTTCGATTGTAACCAAAAACGTGGCAGGTCTAAGTTCAGAGATTTCAAAGGTCCCCTCAAATTTTCATCAAGATCGCATGCCGTTTGCCCAGTAGCGTGCAAACAAACAGAAAAACAAAACAAAACAAAACAAAAAAAAACATTGTAGCTAAATTTTTTGAGGGGTCAGTGAAATTGAAGTTTTCGCTTCGCTCGCTACGCTTGCTACGCTCATCCAATTAACATTTTAGTCCATGACGACAGATGATGACCAATTCTACTTATACTAGGAAAACGCTTAAGTCCCGCCGCGTTGATGGTTGAGCTTTTTTAAGTTTTAGTTTGCGTGGATATCTTTACTTTTGCAAGTGCTTTGTTTTGCTGCCTACGCATTGTAGATGATTGTTGTCAAGTTTCTATGTTACTTGTCAATTGGTATTATTGCCGTAAAAAACTTATATTAAAAGCTTTATTTCTATGGATTCTGGCTAACTTTTTCAACTTTTCTTTCAAAAGGTACTACATCACCATAACCTTAATGTCCATGTATAATACTAGGAAAACGCTAAAGTCCCGCCGCGTTGATGGATGAGCTTTTTAAAGGTTTTAGTTTGCGTGGGATATCTTTACTTTGCAAGTGCTTTGTTTTGCTGCCTACGCATCGAAGGTGAATGTTGTCAGTTTCTTTGTTTCTTGTCAATTGGTATTATTTACCGTAAAAAACTTGTATTAAAAGCTTCATTTCTATGGATTCTGGCTAAATTTTTCCACTTTTTCTTTCAAAAGGTACGACATAACCATAACCTTAATGTCCATGTATAATATGAACGTTGTAGCCCCACCCGTTTTGTCAGAATTGGCCCAAATGGCACGAAAATATCGCACAAAAAGTCAAAAAACGTATATTAAAAGCTTTATTTCTCTCGATTCTGGCTAACTTTTTCAACTTTTTCTTTTAGAAAGCAATACATCACCATTACCTTAATGTCCATGTGAAATATGAACGTTGTAGCCCGACCCGTTTGGTCAGAATCGGCTCAAATGTCACGAAAATCTCGCACTAAAAATCGAAAAAAAATCGTAAAAGTGCGATATTCATGAGAAATATTTCTTCGATTGTACCCAAAAACGTGGCAAGTCTAAGTTCAGAGAAAAACGAAGGTCGTGTCAAATTTCATCAAGATCGCATATGCCGTTTTTGCCCGGTAGAGAGCGAACAACAGAACGGAAAAACGAAAAAAAAAAAAAAAAACAAAAAAAAACAACAAAAAAACACCCGAGCTAAATTTTTGAGGGGTCGGTGAAATTGAAGTCTTCGCTTCGCTCATCCAATGAAACGTTGTATCCCCACCCGTTTGGTCACAATTGGCCAAATAGCACGAAAAATCGCACAAAAAAGCAAAAACTTATATTAAAAGCTTTCTTTCTATAGATTCTGTCTATTTTTTTTCAACTTTTCTTTCAAAACGTACAACATCACCATAACCTTAATGTCCATGTATAATATGATCGTTGTAGCCCACCCGTTTGGTCAGAATCGGCCCAAATGGCACGAAAATATCGCACAAAAAAATCGTAAAAGTACGATATTTATGAGAAATAATTTTTCGATTGTACCCAAAAACGTGGGCAAGTCTAAGTTCAGAGAAAACGAAGGTCCCCTCCAATTTTCATCAAGATCGCATATGCCGTTTGCCCGGAATCGTGCGAACAAACAGACAGAAAAACAAAAAAAAAACAAACAAACAAACAAAAAAACACCCGAGCTAAATTTTTTGGGGGTCTGTGAAATTGAAGTCTTCGCTTCGCTCATCCAATAACCTACCTTCTTACTAATTTTTGCTACTAGGCCGCTTCGCGAACGCTTTTTCCAGTAGCATTGATGGATGAGCTTTTTTTTGGAATATTTCTCTCCAATGATTACGTTTTTATGTGGAATCTCCTTACTTTTTCTATAGTTACTTGATATTACTTGTTCATTATACACCTGTAAAAGGCTTGTATTAAAACCTTTATTTCTATGAATTTTGACCAACTTTTTCAACTTTTTCTTTCAAGAGGCACTACATCACCATAATCTTTATGTCAATGTAAAATATGAACGTTGTAGCCCCACCCGTTTGGTCAAAATCGGCCCAAATATCACGAAAATATCGTATTAAAAACCGGAGAAAAAATCGTAAAAGTACGATTTCTATAAGAAATATTTTTTCAATTGTCTCTAAAATCATAACATTTATTATTTTAGTGATTTTAAACATTCCTATAAAGTTTCATCAATATCGGAGTAGCCGTTTGCCAAATATCACGAAAATATCGCACAAAAAATCGTAAAAGTACGATATTTATGAGAAATATTTCTTCGATTGTACCCAAAAACAATACAGCTCTAAGTTCAGAGATTTCGAAGGTCCCCTCCAATTTTCATCAAAATCGCATATGCCGTTTGCCCGGTAGAGAGCGAACAAACAGACAAAAAAACTAACAAAAACAAAACACCCGAGCTATTTTTCTTGGGGTAACGATGGGGTAACGTAAGTAAAAAACAAAAAAAAAACACAAAGTCAAATTGAAGTCTTCGCTTCGCTCATCCAACAATGTAATTAATATGGATTTTGAATGATAACTTTTTTTAAGATTATACCCAAGTATTTAAATTCTTCAACAAACATGATGGCTTCATCCTCTATTTTGACTTGATTAGCTAGTATGTCCATCTTTATTTCAGCTAGGTTAGCAGGGCCCATCCATACACTTACATTTTAATACATTTAGTTTAAGAAAGTTGATACTTAACCATTGTGACACAGTATTTAGTTCATTATTTATAATGTCAATCATTTCTTGTAAATCTTTGCTCAAGAAAAAATTACGGTATCATCTGAATACAAGTTTAAGATACACTTTTCTACACATATTTCAATATCATTCATATAAATAAGAAACAAAAGTGGACCCAGAACTGACCCCTGTGGGACTCCAACATCAATATTTTTTACATCTGATATTACTTCATTATATTTTGTCCTCTGACTTCTACCACAAAGGTAATCACATATCCAATCTAGCACCTTCCCCTTTAACACCATACATATATCTCAATTTCTCAATAAGTCTATAGGTCTATTTAGTATTTACAGTCTCAAAGGCTGGCTCTCTTTAGATCAGAAAAACAGCTAATGTTGATATGCTCTATACTAGAATACTAATAATAATAATAATAAAATTTTGGGTTCGATCCCCAGTTGGGGCATACTTTTCCTCTAATAATAAAATAATGTTTTAAAATATTTATTTATTAATTGCCACCAACAACAGAGTTACCTCCACAAGTGCGATATTGGCTTTTACATAAAATTAATTAATAAATAAAGTACAAAAAAATCGCACGTCCCTTCGTGCGGGGTCGTTACTTCACCACACATGTATTGTTTCCTGCTGGTGTGAGACCTGCGCAGTCAAAGAGATCACAGTAAAGGCCCATTCACATTAACTTAGTAGCTAACTTAGCCGATACTTAAAGTTTTGTCTTATGGAAAACAACATGTCTGTTCATGACCAAAACTTAGCCTTTAACTTATACTTATCAGCAGCAGAAAGTTTGCAAACTCCGCTACTTAACATTAATAATTCTTCATTCTTTATTGCATTATACTTTATTCTTCTTATAATATCATAAACATATCAAATATATTTTTTGAATACTTTGTTAAATATTTGGATGAGCGTAGCGAGCGAAGCGAAGATTCCATTTCACTACACTGGAGAAAAAATCCGGAATTTTTTTTTTTTTTTTTTTTTTTTTTTTTTTTTTTTTTTTTTGTATTTTTGTCTGTTTGTTAGCACGATTCCGGCTAAACCGATACTCCGATTGCGATGAAATTTATGGAGGTCTTCTAAATCTCTGAACTTAGAACTGCCACGTTTTTGAGCACAATCGAAAAAAAATTTCTCATGAAAATCGCAATTTTACGATTTTTTTTGATTTTTTAAAAATTTCTTCGACTTACAACACCTACATGCTTTGTCCGATTGTAATGATTTTTTCACAGAACCTTAATTTTATGAATTGATATATTCGTGTAAAATTTGAAGCGATATCAAAAAAATATTTTTTACGAAAATCGCAATTTTACGGCTTTTTTCAATTTTTAAAATTTCTCCAGCTTATAACACCTACATCCTTTATCCGATTGTAATGATTATTTTACAGAACCTTAATTTTATGAATTAATATATTCGTTTAAAATTGGTGCGCAATCGAATAATTATTTATTATGAAAATTTCAATATTACGATTTTTCCTTTTTTAAATTACGATTAATTAAAATAAATTAAAATTTAAGTTATTTTTTATTAAATTAAATTAAATTTTTTATTAAATTTAATTTAATTTTAAAAATATCTTCAACTTAGTAATGATTTTTCACAGAACAACAGTAAATCCGCATAACACATGGCAGCTCAATGCACCAATTACGCTCATCCACAACGCGGCGGGACTTTAGCGTTTTCCTAGTATTAGTCACAGGACTAGTCTAGTTGTTTCTTCTCTTCTCTTTTTTTGGATGAGCGTAGCGAGCGTAGCGAGCGAAGCGAAGATTCCATTTCACTACACTGGAGAAAAAAATCCGGAATGTTTTTTTTTCTTCTTTCTTTCTTTCTTTCTTTCTTTCTTTCTTTCTTTCTTTCTTTCTTTCTTTCTTTCTTTCTTTCTGTATTTTTGTCTGTTTGTTAGCACGATTCCGGCTAAACCGATACTCCAATTGCGATGAAATTTTATGGAGCCTTCAAAATCTCTGACTTAGAACTGCCACGTTTTTTAGCGCCATCGAAAAATTATTTCTCATAAAAATCGCAGTTTTACGATTTTTTCGATTTTTGAAAATTTATTTTACTTATAACATCTTCATGCTTTATCCGATTTTAATGATTCTTTCACAGAACCTTAATTTTATGAATTAAGATATTCGTGTGAAATTTGAGCACAATCGAAAAATTATTTCTAATGAAAATAGAAACTTTGTGGGTTTTTTTCATTTTTAAAACAATTTTTTTTCTTATTACACCTACATGCTTGATCCTATTGTAATAAGTTTTCACAGAACCTTAATTTTATTAATTTATATATTCGTGTGAAATTTGAGCGCAATCGAATAATTATTTCTTATAAAAATCCCAATTTTTCGATTTTTTTCTTTTTTCAAATTACGATTAATTAAAAAAATTTAAAATTTAAGTTTATTTTTTAATTAATTTAATTTAATTTAAAAAAAATTTGAACTTAGTAATAATTTTTTCACAGAACAACAGAAAATCCGCATAACACATGGCAGCTCAATGCACCAATACGCTCATCCAACAACGCGGCGGGACTTAAGCGTTTTCCTAGTCTTATAGTATATGTATAGTAAAGTAAATTAGTATTTAGTAATAGTGAAATATATGTATTAGGTAATATGGAAGAACATTTTGTAGGGAGGAGCTCTCATCCCTCCCTACATGTAAACAATGAATATCACCTTTTTGTAATTTGTATATTGGGAATTACAATAAACATTATTATTATTATTATTATTATTATTTTATTGGATGTATTTCATACAAACTCGGTTAAAACCGGAGCTAACATGTTGTACGGACTTACGTCAAGTACTTCCATGTGTACCTATTACATACATTATTACTTTTGTCTTAACTCTAACTAAAATAAGTTATTTATAAATTCTAATATTGTTTGTAGATGATGTTTTCTTTCTGCTGTGTACGGTCGTGGCGATTTCTCGTCGCACCTAGCCTTGCTCTTCGGACTATGGAAACCACGAACCATGTCAGGATGGAAGCTTGTCTCGGGA
>JAMZAV010016539.1:0-10603 GCA_024449915.1 Sweltsa coloradensis | reverse complement strand
AAAAAAAATTTTTTTTTTTTTTTTTTTCCCCCCAAATTTTGGTTTAAATTTTCCGCAAATTTTTTACCAAATTTTTTTTTTCGATTTTTTTTTTTAAAAAAAAATTCTTGACTTAAAAATACCTACATGTTTTATCCGATTAAAATTTGATTTTTTAACAGAGGTTATTTTATGAATTGATATATTAGTGTAAAATTTTGACGCAATGAAAAATTATTCTTATGAAAATCAAATTTTTTACGTTTTTTTTCGATTTAAACATTTCTGCATTTTAAAAAACTTACATGTTTATTCGTTTGTAATGATTTTTTCACAACCCTTAATTTTATAAATTTATATTCGTGTAAAATTTGGGGCAATGAAAATTGTTTCTTAAAAAATCGCAATTTACTTTTTTTTCTTTTTTAAAAATTTCTTCGATTTATAAAATTTACAGCCTTATCCGATTTGTAAAAATTTTTTTCCCCAAACCCTTTAAATTTAAAAATTAATATATTTTTGGGGAAATTTGAGCGAAATCTAAGTTTTTTTTCTTATAAAAATCGAAATTTTTCCCCAATTTTCGATTTTAAAAAATTACGTCACCAAAAACGCCCCTTAAAAAAGGGGTTGCAAAGTTTCTTTTTAAAATATAACCAGAAATGAAAGTATATTTTGAAAAGGGGGTTTAAAACCCTTCTCCCACTTCCCGGGTATAACGGTCCCTTTTTCCCAAACTATTCTAGGAAAACGTCTTAGTCGTTGTTAAAACATGGGGGAGCATGTGTTGATACACGAAATTTTTTGCTTTTTAAGTTTGGTTTTTAAATTAGTTTTAAATAATTGGGGTTAAATTTTTGGAAAAGGCAAGTCAACTGTCCGGTCAAAATGCGCCACTCTGCCTATGATCGGCTAGGGGGGCCAAAGGTTGGAAAATAAAAAAGTAAAAAATAGGCTTAAATGTGTAGGATTTATTTAAAGTCAATTTTTTTTCCTTCGAAGATTTTTTTTGGGGATAACGGGAGGTGCAGGGGGGCCTGCCCAAAGGGATTGAATCTTGCACGCTAAAGGGTTCCCCAAAACTCCGCTCGGAATTGGAAAAAACCTTGCAATTTTAAATTCGTTTTCGTACGGGCTTTTACACCCCCCATCTACCCATACTATTCTACAATGTTAAAACCTATAAAAAAAATTTTTAGGAAAAAGGGAATGTTTGGGGTATCAACACAGGGCTCACTCACTCGTCATACAACGACTTTGGTTTCCCTAGTAATCATGATAAGGCAGTTTTAACCCAAAACGGGTTTTTGGGCATTTTCTTTTATAAACCTCTTTGAAATCAATCAGTGTTTAAATTTAAATAGGTAGACGTCGAATGAAAAAATGACATTGTAACTCAGGATGAAGTTAACAAATACAAGAAAATAAATTTTACCCCAAACAACGGTGAGCTAAAATTGGAAAGACACAATAAAAATTACAGAAATTTTGAAGTAAGAGTAAAGGGGTTTATTATTGGACAAAAAATTTTTTAAAAAACATTTTTTTGGGGGTGTTAAAGTGTAAAAGGGGGTGTATTTTTTTTATTTTTTCTAGGCGTAGCTCTAAATAAAAAAAATGATATATTCGGGGGTTAGGGCTTAGCAGATTTTTAATAAGCAATAAAGTACTTACAGCGATGTGGTAGGGGGTCCACCCTCTCCCCCCACCCGCCTCCACCTTGGGTCTGAGCAACAGGTGATGCGGTCAATGTGGGGACACGATTCAGTGCTTCCCAAAGAACCTTGCCATAACCCAGATCCTCCCGTCAAAAAACACTGCCCCTTTGTGAACTCCTGGAGCACAGCTTTTGCTCCTCATTTCCAGGGAACACCGCTTGCTTCATGGTGTTTTTGTCACTAAAAACCACCCAACTGTCCTTTTAGAACAGGGAAAAGGGCCAACATCTCCATTTTAAAATTTCAACGCTCAGCGGTAGCGGAAAAAACCGTAATCGATCTAATGCATTAAATGTAGTGGTTTGCGGGTTACCCGAAAATTCGGGGGGGTATTTTGAAAAACCCTGATATCAAATGGGGGTTAGGGTTTTTTTTTAAATAAAAAAAATAAAAAATAAAAAAATTTGTGGAGATTTGTGTGTGAAGTTGTGGTTTACATTTTTGGTGGTGGGTCCAGGATTCACGTTTTTATTGGGGGAGATCCCGTCCAGAATTTAGTACTTTAGGGGTGGGGTCCCGGGTCCAGAATTCACTTTCTTTTTTTGTGAGTGCCGGTCCAAAATTTTACGTTCTTTATTGGTGGAGGTGCCGGTGCAGGATGTACGTATTTTATTGGGGGAGACCCCGATCCAGAATTTGTACTTTATGGGTGGGGGTCCCCAGTCAAGGTTCACGTACTTTTTGGTGGTGGTCCCGGTCCAAAATTCCGTTCTTTTTTGGTGGAGGTCCCGGCCCCGAATTTACGTTCTTTTTGGTTGGAGGTCCCGGTGCAGGATGTACGTATTTATTGGTGGATCCCGATCCAAATTTAGTACTTTTGGGTGGGGGTGCCAGTCGAAAGGATTTACGTACTTATTGAAAAGATCCCCGGTCCGAATTGACGTACTTTATTGGGGGGGTGCCGGTGCGGGATTAGATTTTGGGGAGATCCCGATCCAGAATTTAGTTTTTTATGGGGGGGTGCCGGCCCAAAATTTTACTTCTTTTTGGTGGGGGTCCCCCGGTGCAGGATTACGATTTTTTTGGGTGGAGATCCCGACCCAAAATTTTAGTACTTTTGGTGGGGGTGCATCGCAAGGATTTACGATTTTTTGATAAAGATCCCGGTCCAAATTGACGTACTTTATTGGGTGGATGTCCGGTCCGGATTTACGTTTTTAATTGATGGAGATCCTGTCCAAATTTTACGTACTTTATTGGTGGATTTCCCCGGCCCAGAAATTAGTATTTTATTGGGGGAGGTCCCGGTCCAAAATTTTACGTTCTTATGGGTGGGGTACCGGTAAAAGTATTTACGTACTTATTGGTGGAGATCCTTTTTCAGATTTACGTACTTTTTTGGTGGAGGTGCGGTCCAGATTTTTAGTACTTCTTGGGTGGAGGTGCCGGGCCCGGGTTTTACGTACTATATTGGTGGAGGTCCGGGGTCCGGTTTTACTTACTTTTTTGGGAGCTGTCGGTCAAGTATTAACGTCTTTATGGTGGAGGTGCCGGTCGGGATGTACGATTTTTTTGGGTGGAGATCCCGATCCAAAATTTTAGTACTTTAGGGGGGGTGCCAGTCAAGGTTTTACGTACTTTTTTTGATAAAGATCCGGGTCCAAAGAGTACTTTATTGGTGGATGTCCGGTCCAGGATTTACGTATTTTTATTGGTGGAGGTCCCTTTCCAGGATTTACTTTTCTTTATAGGTAAAGGTAGGGGGTCAAGTATTTCTACTTTATTGGGGGAGATGCTGTTCAGAATTTACTACTTTTTTGGTGGAGGTGCGGTCAGATTTTTCGTACTTCATTGGTGGAGGTGCCGGCCTGGTTTTTACGTACTATATTGGGGGAGGGCCGGTCCGGGATTTACGTACTTTTTGGTGGGCTCCCGGGTCAAGTTTTATACTTTAGGGGGAGGTGCCGGTCCAGTTTTACGACTTTTTTATGAGACCGGTCCGAATGACGTACTTTTTTGGGGTGGGGTGCCGGTCCGAATTTACGTTTTTATAGACCTTTTAGTGGTGACGCCCCACGCAACTCGTTCCCCTTTAAAAAACAAGAAAATTCCCTCCAAACAAACTTTGAGCAGCTTTACCAGATACAAATACTTCATAGACTTAGAGTTTGAACATAATGGGAAAAAACGTTTAAAGTCCCCCCGCTTTGATGGGAGTTTTTTTTAATTTTTTTAAATTTTGCGTGGGTACTTTATTTTTTGCAGTTTTTCTTTTTTTTTTGCTGCCTACGCATAGTAGGTGATTGTTGTAAATTTCTATTTTTTTTGTAAATTTTTATTATTTACCGTAAAAAACTTTTTTTTTAAAGCTTTTTTTAGGATTTTGGCTATTTTTTCAAATTTTCGTTTAAAAAGGACTACATCACAAAAACCGTAATGCCCCTGTTTTATGAACGTTGTACCCCCACCCTTTGGTCATAATCGGCCCAAACGGCACGAAAATATCGCACAAAACCCGTAAAAAATTATAAAAGCTATTTTTATGGATTCTGGCTAATTTTTTCAAATTTTTTTTTATAAGGTACTACATCATCACCAAAACCCTTTAAATGTCCATGTGAAATATGAAGTTGTACCCCACTCGTTTGGTTAAATCGCCCAAATGGTACAAAAATATCGCACTAAACCGTAAAAAAACTTTATATTAAAAAGCATTTTTTTTATGATTCTGGCAAATTTTTTCAATTTTTTTCTTTTAAAGGTACTACATCCCAAATTTTAAAAGTCTATGTATAATATGACCGTTGTACTCCCCCCTTTGGTCAGAATGGGCCCAAAATGGCACAAAAATTTTCGCCTAAAACAAAAAAACGTAAAAGTACGATATTCATGAAAAATTTCTTCATTGAGCCCAAAAAAATACACCTCAAAGTTCAGGATTTCGAGGTCCCTCAAATTTCATCAAGATGGGATATCCGTTTGCCGGTAAGAGCGAACAAACAGAAAAAAAAAAAAACCCCGAGCTAAATTTTTTGGGGGGGGTCAGTAAAATTAAAAGTCTTCGCTTCCTCTCCAATGACTAAAAAATAAAAGGGTTTATTATATAATATGATATAAATAGACCTAGATTTTGTATCATTACTTAATAGAAAATAAATTAAACAAAGCGTAAAAATTTTTTTTTAAAAATTTAAAATTACCTTCAACTAAGCTTACATTTTTATGGAATAAAGTAATCAAACATTCTGGAAATTTTAGTCTTTATTTTTTATTTTACCCCGTTTTAAAAATTCGATAATGGGAAAAAAAGCATTCGATAAAATTTAAAAATACCTTTTAGAAACATGGAACGAAACTGTGTTTTGGGACATACTGTCGTTTCAATGCGTTGTCATGGGCGGCCATGGGGGAATGACGTCCCCTTTTATCATTGGGGGGAGGTGCCGGTCCAACAAATTTTTTTTAACTCAAGAAAATGTAATTTTTTAAAATACTGCAAAAAAAAAGGGGAAATTATTTCATGCATTATTCAAATAACGGCCGTATTTTCCCTCCCCTTTTGACCCAAAACCCACTGTCAAAAATCAAAAACTATCAGCCCCAAATTTAAAGCGAGTGTTTAAACTCATAGACCTCAAGGTACAACAATTATATTTATGTTAAAAATTTAATTTGAATTCCTTTCTTGTTCCAATAGATTGTTGTAAAAAAATGCATGTCACTTTTCCCGAGGGATCGCCAAAACCCCTTGCTGCGTCTCGAGTCCGCCGTGTGTTTTTCTCGAATGGTGCAAGTTCCCCTTCCTTCACGACCTACCCCTCCACCCCCCCTCCCCCACACAACTACCGCTCGTGCACACGCGCTCTCAAAAATTTGACTTCTTTCTACGAGGTCTTTTGTATATCAGGTTTGGTTCAAATATCAGTAAAAACTCTTTCTTTGTAATTCTGCGAAGTGAAAACAAAGGTTACTTTTAAATTTTGCATCACAAATATTGACGTAACTAGATTTTTTTGCAATTTTACCGAAAATTTAAAAAAAACATACATACATGCAAATATAATAATACATAGTAAATTTTGGGAAGGAAAAATCCCCTCATTTGCGTGAACGTATAGAGGAAACCTTTGAATAATCTCGTTAACTCGATAAAATTTAAATGTCTACAGTTATTCCCTATCTACGGAAATTCCTTCAAGCAAAGGGTCGTGCAAGATCATACATATAATGCTTAAAAACTTGTAAAGGGAAAAGTCCAAAGTCTGTTTAAGAGGAATCTCATTCGCTTAACATTAAGGAAAAAATGGGGAAAAACTCTTCAGTATTTTTACCGGTTTTGGGGGGATTCGAACCCGGGGCCTGCCCAATCATCGACTCGGCCTTTCCACTTTAGTACATCAACATAAAAACTGTTAAAAATTTTATAAAAATGTTGCTAATCCTTTCTATAACAACGATCTGTGTGGTTCGTTGGTCTTTTGGTTATAAGTCACGGCATATGCAGTGGGCCAGGGTTCGATTCCTGCTCCAAGGCAAAAGTTTTTACTTTTAATGGACTAAGGTCCCCTCTTGGAATCTTAGGGTTTTTAAAAAGGTGTCTATGGAGCCGTCCTAGCAACGAAGCACAATACATTATGGGGTTTTTCCAAAATTTCCCAGTTGATTCTGGCGTTTTCTGCAGATGTAATCGTATCCCGCTTGATTTAAACGTGTTTCCAACTTAAAAAAAACAGAAGTGTTTTGTAATTTTCGCTGTGGTGGTGTTGGCGCCTACGGGTTGGCTTGTCGGCTTTTAATGTAAGTCCCCCACTAAAAGCGTTATGTGACATGGTGGGTAACTCAAATACTTTTTTTTTTAAAATTTTGTATTTTTTTTGTTTTTTTTTTATTAATTCACTTTCCTAACTTATGGGGAACTGGCCCGGTATGCCCAAAACCGACGCATCCTTCTTAACCCCTTTGGCCCCCAAAAATGCAATGACGGTAAAAAAAAATGTATTAAATTAGCTTTAACTAGGGGAATAATATGTAACACGCTTTTGTGAAACCTTACACGACATGAGTATATCTTAATCAGACAATTTTAGTTGAATCTATTTTTGATTTTAAAATTGTGAAAAAAATTTTCAAAGGCATCTATCAAACATAATATCATAGCCAACAAACAAAATTTAATTTCTAAAATTTGAATCTGTCATAAAGGTCAAAAACCCCAAAAAATACGCATTTTTTTTTTGATTTATAAATTTAAAAAATTTAAATTTAAATTTAAGTATTTATATCTACCCGCTCAGTTATAAGGATTTTCAGTGGGGGGGCAGTAAATCAAGCGCCAAGCCAACCCCGTAGGCCGACCAATCGACGAGTGAACGATAACCAAACCCAAAAATCGATATTTTTTAATTTAGCGAGCGTAGCGAGCGTCTCCACTTTACTTTTATGGCTCGAATGTCTGTTTTTTTCGTTTCTCTTCGGGATACAGGTCGCCCGTTTCTCTGATCGACCTGAATTTTTTACACATGTACATCCACCTGGCGGGTGCTGTATAGTTTTTTTACAAAATCCGATCGTTTGGGTTTTAAAAAAAAAAAAAAAAAATGTTCCCACGTTATGAAATTTTTAAGGGGGCAAAGTACAACATTCTCTCCTATTTTTTCCCAAAAATTCAGCTAACGGTAAGACCCTTAAAAAACTTGTTGGGGAAAATAATTCGAAAAAAAGTTTTTAAAAAAATGAAAGGAGGGGAGTGATACAAAATACACTTTGAAGGCTGACGTGAATTAGTACAAAGCAAAGATGTTTGGGAAAAGTAAAAGTGTACAATGTCAATATCCATTTTTGGGCCCACACTGTGTGGTCGGCATGGGGAAAGTCGTACTCGGGTCATGTTTCACGTACCGGTGCTCGCTCAAAAACGCGTCCAACTGAGGTTTTTCCCGTAGGGGAAAAATAGCACAGTGGAAGGACTGCGGACCCCGCGGATCAACGCCAGAATCAACAAACCCGTTTAGAACAACTCTAATTTTTATGTCTTCGTTGATGTACGGCTCCAAAAATCACCGTTTTCAAAAATCTTAAACAAGAACTGATGGACTTAAGTCCTAATCAGAAGTTAAAAAACTTCTGACTTTGACGGGAATCGAACCCTGGATCTTCTGCATTGGAAGCAAATACGCTATCCACAGACCAACGAGCCACACTAAGATTATTAAAAATAGTGAAAAATGTGATTTGATAGAGGCGTACAAAAATGACCTTCATTACAGAGTATACTAAGTTGTATAGAGATGGTGGTATGGACAGTGCGAACACCCGCGGAACAGCGCGTATGGCATGTATGGCTGCAACACTAGGAAGGCCGGCTTTCTCTTACTCCGCAATTATTGTACTATCTGTTCCTAGGGTGTATACGACAAGTGTTAAAAAGAATAAAACAGGATAATATACTAGACATCATTATATTGATTACTAGCCGTAAAATTAGATACAATTCCAAGTACTGCACCATGTCCTTGTTCAAGCTGGAAAACAAAACCGTCGGGAAATGTTGTTAACATATTTCTGAGTAATGTCACACCTGAACTTCTGGTAACATAGGGATTTGTAAACGATATTGAAAGTCACGTTGAGGGATGAACGAATTTGATTCAGTGAGAACTTTTTACAAATTTTTTCAATCCAATTTTGTTTTGAAAAAACAAATTTTTGAAAAAATTTAGGGCATTTCTTTTTTAAAAATTTTCGATAGACACAACATCCAAAAGAACTCAAAAAGTGTGAACATTACTTTTTTCCACTATCTACTGCAAAACGGAAATAAAACAGCCAAACTCGACTACAAAAAATTCAAATCTATATGTTCTCTCCCAGCAAAATCATATAATCTCATCGAAATATATGTATTAAAAAATCGACAAAAAGTATACTTTTTTTTCTTTGCATTAATACATTATTAAATAACAAAAAAAACAATAACAATAAAAATGCATTGATTTAATCCTAATTTTAACATCAATTGTCAAAAATGTGTTAACTATGAATATTTAAAAAAAATATTATTTAAAATTATTTTATATTTGTGCCCCGGCATATGTTATTATTAATATTGAGTTTTAACTTTGGTTATTATGGGACCAATGCAGGTTATTTTATATTTTACTTGATACACATTGTAGCAACATTTGTATTGCCCAATCAACTATAACTACGACTAACTATTTATTTTTTTTCCTCATCAAATTTCCGCATTGAAATGCACATCTAGCTATAGAAATAACGCTCATTTCCAACATCACGACCCATGTGAGCAACACCATTAGTGGGTTACCCAAATGTATGATTTAGGTCTCCCGCTCGATTTTGGTGATGGTGCACCGCCGCATATCTCCAAATAGTAAAATACAATTTTAGATTGATAATTTTTTTAGGTGTCCACTTTTCTACCCCTTGCAGAGGGTGAGGGTGGAGGGGTTGTGAATACTTTAATTAAAATTTGATTTTTTCTTGGAAATGATTGAAACTTTATTATTTTTACTAAAAACACATTGCCGAGTTTGAAAAAAAATACAAAAAGTAAAATTTGTGCCGCCATCTTGGAAAAATAATCACTTTTTTGACATGTTATCAAATAGTGAGAAATTCATAATGCTGATGAAAATATTTAATCAAATAACATGAAATGGTAAGTTTCCTTAAAGTAAAACATTAAAAATTTTTACAAATCGGTTAATAAATGCTCGTTTCACAGACATTTTATTGAAGGCACCTGTTGCTTAGCCAATTAGGTTATTGTTAAAAGTCACCTGCCACATACCGATTTCGGATTGGAGAGTTTGCAAATTAATTCCTATAGACCAAACATTTGTTGACATACTAAAATAAGCCTGCAGTATTATCCAAACTGTATTTTTTTACAAGTAAAAACTAAGTTTCTAGTTTTACCGGAATACTGTTTTTTCAAAATTTGGTGTTTTCTAAAAAAAAAAAATCGAAAGCTATGTAGGTAGCATTTTTTTAAATAACACTTTGAACTGCATTTTTTATGTAGGGTTTTCTACCGCGTTTTTAGTTGCGTTGACGGATGAGCCAATTTCGTTTATTAGTTGATCCATATTCAAGACTGTTGGATGCCTCGAGCAAACGAGACTTTGACGCAGAATGCAGAGGTTTAGACAGGATCACTTGCATTTAAGCTCTATCGTTTGTCCTATCGGGTTGTGGTTTGCATTTAAATGTTAAGTAAGAATGTGTGTATAGCGCGATCGGGGCACATTTCTTACTTTTTTTTTGTAACTAACCGTAATTATCTCACTAAATAGGTAATTTGTAGTTATGTCCCAAGCTTGCAAAGGGATTTTTTTTAATGTTTAAATGTGCTCTGATCGCGCTATGCAATCATCCTTTATAAAAACATCCCAAAAATTCAAATTTATTGCGTGAAAATTGGAGGTCGTAAAGTGATCCAGACTGTATGTAAAATTAGCTGAATTTGCCGATCAAGCGAATTTCTAAATATACATTTAAATGTAGAATGTTAAAAATTGTATAATACTAGTTAATTTTCAAGATGGTCCTTTTTCATACTTATATAAGTAATCCGTCTGGGCCCGGGTAGAATTGGCCTAGAGAAGAAAAAGTAGTAGCTAGTAAGAGCGGAGTATATTACTCTCCGAAACTAGAGGCGAGCTCTGGCAATCGTCGTCGGGGACACCTGCCCTTTCCCTTGACGACCTCCCCGACGACGATGACAATACACAACGAACGATGACGATGACAAAGACGACGACCGCGACGTGAGAACCCCCTTTCCTACCCGTACCCGTGGCTAGTTCTGACCAGCATGTGCCTATCCTCCATATCCCTGCAAGAGTGGTGCATTAGATCTTAGTTGGGCCCCTTACCCCAAAAAAACCTTAAAACTCTTTAGTTTTTGATCTTATTTTTGGGTTTTTTAAAAGAAAATTTTC
>JAMZAV010016537.1:0-17466 GCA_024449915.1 Sweltsa coloradensis | reverse complement strand
CTCTACTGAAGTTTTTCATAGTCCTGCTTGGCCATAATGTAGCTTTAAAATGCGTCTATTTTATTAACTATTGCCTTCTCGAGTGTTTCATTACTTTACCCCTCCGGCTAACTTTCTGGTAGTGGGTTCGCCTGGCCTAATAGGTCCTTTAAAGTTACTCGTGGACGCTTGTGATGATTCTGTGGCGAGTACATGCTTTTCCTATTAATGTTTTCTTATATTGCGTCAATTTGTTTCATTAAGTTCGCACAAGTAGTTTTTCCATCGGGGTAGTGGGGATCCCCAAATGTTCGTGGCCTGGCCTCTACTATTTGGTTTGCAATTTTAACAAGGGCTGCCTTGTCAGGATGTGAGCAAATATGATGTATCTCATCACAGATGAGGCGCACAAACGCCCTCCGTGTGGCCGTATCGCGGCTTTTGATCCAAGATGTATTTATTTATGCTATGGGTAAATTTATCTTGAGGCACTTTAAAATACTCCAACGAGTTTAGTGGAGTGGGTGTCATTTGCTGCTGGTTGATCGAAGGTATACTCAAAGGTGTACCATTCTCCGAATCTAATAAATAATTTAAAAAAAAAAAACGTTGTAATCGGAAAACGCATGGTAAATGCGCTGTTGCATGAATGTTTTTGGTGCTTTAAAGACACCTTGCAAAAAAAAAATACCAAAATACCAAAAATACCAAAATAATCTACCATTTCAGATACTTGCATCAATGCATACACCGATTCGAAGGTGAACATATTTGAAAAGAAAAGATAAGGGGGAAATTATGATTTATAACAATAACATTTTCTCTTTTGATTATCAGTGTCAATAAGATTTTACTTTATTGAAAAACTCCCGAGTTTGTTTCAATAATATGTATATGTATGTATATAATTTTATGTTAAGGTGACCAGACCTTGTACCGTTGTCCTGAGGGACACATCAAAATCAGGCAGGCCTGTTTGAACCGGTTTGCAATTTGAGGTGAATAAGGTCCCTGTAGGTTTCTTTCCCCTTCCCTTTGACTACCTCCCCGACGGCGACGACAATGACAACACGGACGGATGATGACACAGACGGAGACGACCACGACGTGGGGAAACCCCTGCCCTCCCCATACGCTTGTGGCTGGTTCTGACCAGCACAGGCCTGTCCACCCCTTGTCCCCCCGCGTCATCCCTTACGGTCCTTCAAATTCCAACTCGACACCTTCTCGTGGTTTGGCCCGTGAATAGGGGAGTTTCACTCCCTGAAACTAATGTGCGAGCTCTGGGTCGTCGTCGGGGAATTTTCCCCTTCCCTTTGACTACCTCCCCGACGGCGACGACAATGACAACATGGACGGATGACACAGACGGAGACGACCACGACGTGGCTGAACCTTGCCATATGCTTGTGGCTGGTTCTGACCAGCACAGGCCTGTCCACCCCTTGTCCCCCCGCGTCATCCCTTACGTCCCTCCCTTCGTCTCGATTAGCCAAGTTGCATAAATATGAGACGTAAAGCAATATCCAATCAATCAATCCCTTCGTCTCGATTAGCCAAATTGCATAAATATGAGACGTCAAGCAATATCCAATCAATCAATTGATAAATACTAATAGAGTAGCCCCATGCGAGAACGTGCTAACTGACCAAAAGTTACTTTGGAGATAAATGGGTTTTAAAATGAATGTTAGAAACAGATGATAGTAAGGGAAATTATGAATTACAATTACATTTTTTAAACTTTATTTATTTCAGATTTTTACCTCGTTATGTTTATTTTATTGAAGGTATTTAACATGCGTTTCAGGATGAGCGAGTAAAAAAAGCGGTAAAATAAAATGAGGTAAATATCAATTTTAGTTTTAGGATGACAATCACATCTCAGATTATTTACACATTATATGTAAAGTAATCGTCTCGCGGTAATGGATGAGCGAGAAAAACCATTCAAAAGAAAATTTTACTGCCAATTTTTTTTAAACTGACAAATGAATGAAAGTGTAAAAAATTATTAATAAGTCTAGTACTCTAAATCCGAGCTTTCATCTTCGGAAACATCTGCATCTTCTAGGCCTCCTTGCTCTTGATGAACTTCCAGAAGTTGGCGGTAAAACGTTTTGGCATCCTCTCCTAGGTACATCATGAGGTCCATTACGTCCTTTTTCTTTGTGGTTTGATGACGGCTACAGCATCTACTTTAGGCTGCACGGCAGTCATTTGAGCCTTCTTCTTAGTTAGTTAGTTATTAGGGTTTAAAGGGCACACAACACTAAGGTTATCAGTGCCCGTATTCTCTTATATAATGACATGTTATTTTTAAATCTTATTGTACAGCTGTGTTGATTTCAGGTATTTAAAAACATTGGTTATGTTCTCAGATTCATCAGATAAAATTTCTTTTAAATTAGGTTTTAGTTTAAAATCATTCCTCTCGTCCATGTGTTGAGGACATTTTACTAATATGTGCCTTACAGTTAAAATCTCCCCTCACTGCTCACGGGGTGGTGGGTCTTCACCTTTTAAAAGGTATCCTTGAGTGAGTTTGTGTGTGTCCTTTGCGTAGACGGTTCAGAACAACCTCTTCGCGTCGAGAAAGTCGCCTTTAAGAGATCCATTGTGTTACATCGCCTTTTATTTCGCAAAGCTTATTATTTGCATGATATGCCATTCTTCGCACCACTTTTCTTTAAGTTTAAGTTTAAATAATGCTTTTAGATCAGGCGTTACGACTAATTGGCAATCAATTTGTTCTTTGTTACAAGCTTCTTTGGCACTTTGGTCGGCGAGATCATTTCCTAAAATACCAGAATGGCCTGGCACCCAACAAAAAACTATTGATTTTTGTTTTGCACTATGTTTGGACAGTATAAGGTGTATTTTACTAACTAATGGGTGTGTAGTGTAAATTTGGCAAATAGCTTCTAGGGAACTTAAAGAATCCGTGCACACTAAGAATTTGGAGTCCTTGTTATCAAGGGCAAACAGGAGGCTTTGTAGAATTGCAAACAGTTCTGCATTGTAGACGCTGTATATGGAATGGAGTTTAAAACTGAAGTTGTTGCTCTCCGTTGTAAAGGCAGAGCCAACTGTATTGTTAGTTTTGGAACCGTCTGTAAAAATATTTTTGAAATCTTTGTAGTTGTATCGGATTTCGTTGAATAGTGCTTGATATTGTGTGTTTGATGTGGTTGACTTTTTATATTTTGAGAGCTGTGTTATGCAATATGGTTTGTTAAGTGTCCAAGGTGGGATTGCCCCATTTGATTTGTAGAAAACAAGGGGAAGTGTTATGTGTAAGGCTTGCAGTAATTCCAGGGAGTGGATGCCCACTGGTCTTGAGGCCTTCATGTGAACTTCATACAATCACATCTCAGATTATTTACACATTATATGTAAAGTAATCGTTTGCGGTAATGGATGAGCGAGAAAAACCATTCAAAAGAAAATTTTACTGCCAATTTTTTTAAACTGACAAATGAATGAAAGTGTAAAAAATTATTAATAAGTCTAGCACTCTAAATCCGAGCTTTCATCTTCGGAAACATCTGCATCTTCTAGGCCTCCTTGCTCTTGATGAACTTCCAGAAGTTGCGGTAAAACGTTTTGGCATCCTGCTAGGTACATCATGAGGTCCATTACGTCCTTTTTCTTTTGTGGTTTGATGTCGGCTACAGCATCTACTTTAGGCTGCACGGCAGTCATTTGAGCCTTCTTCTTCACCTAAACAAGGCATTGTCTAGTTCTCCATAAGAATAGCTTATGATGAGGTCTCCTGTGGGGTTGTAGACAATCTTGACTGCCTTAGATATTTTGTTATTCTTTGGTAAAGACTAAAACTCTGAAATGCATGTATCGAAGTCAAACACTTTCCCTTCGATAAGAGTGCCCTGTGTTGCTTTCTCAATAATTTCTATATAATCTCTGGGCAGCTCTATCCTCTCCTTCTTATTCAAGGCACTGCTGTACCGAGCAAAATTCCTGTCGCACGCACAGTATGAATGTCCCCGTAATGGAAAAATGTGGCTGATTTTTATGCCCAGAGTTTCGCATTTCCAGTGCAGGTACATCATTACACTGTAATTTCGATTTTGCCCCCCACAAGCTTCTGAGAATAAAACTATCTCGGTTATGTCCTCACTTAAACCTATTTCTCTATTTATTGTTTCTTTCAGGAAAGAGCAAACACTGTTTGAGCCCTTTCTTGAAGATCCTTCCATGAAGTGAAAGTAGTACGAGCTATCTGTATTGTGAACATGCACATTAAATAAATACAGCCACAACAGCCTCCTGTAGAACTGGCCATTTACAGGGAGTTTTGGCAACGGGAGATTTTGGGCATAATCAAACTCCATAACCAAAATATCATTCCTTCTTTTAGCATCTGCAAGTATAGCTTATTTCTTGACATTATATGCCTTAACTTTAACTTTATGCAACAACCAATCTCTACTTTCAGTCTCTGTCAGATTTCACTTCCTCTTTCTTTCTTTCTGCTCCATCTCAAAACACATGTTGCACACATCGGTGCGGGGTTGTCGAAAAGAAAAGTTAATATTTTCATTAAAATATATTCCATACGTAGTGAACGAAATCTTTAAATCATCACCTGTAATGGACAGGTAATATTCTTGAAACAAGTTGAACAATCCTTGCAGACTCAGTTCTGGATTGCAGAAGTAGTTTAATTTGCTTTTTGCCCTACAGTAGTGACTAGTTTTATGTGGTAACGACTTGCAATGTTCAAGTGCTAGGTCCCAAACACCAGGATCTATTTTGTTGGGCCTGGTGTCATGTTTGCCTCTCAAATCTTCCAGACTCTCATTAAGAATAAGTTTACTTTGCATGGTTGCAAGACGCCTGTGGGTTATTGTAATGTATTCATTAAAAATGCTTTGCACACTTCATGCTTATGACCACGATTATCGAGGTAGTAGACCCAAGTGTTTAGCCTACTTACAGTTTTAGGCCTACTGCTCTTCTTTTTTGAAACCTTCGAAATTCAATTTGAAATTCATATTTATATAACAACCAGATAATATGATGGACATTGATAACTTTACTGTTGTGTACCCTACAACTCCAATAAGTAACTAACTAAAGTAACTAATTATCGCGTTCATAATTCTTATTCACTCCCGCCACCACACCGCATTTTATGTAAATGAATTGCCTTATCGCACCTCAAATAATGTTATAATAAGGTTATGTTTGTACGTACTCCTTATCTTGAACGCCATGCTGCGAGTCAATTAGTCGAAAACCTTCAACAATGATGTCAGCTTCCATCACCGGTGAAGTTTTGTCCGAATGACGGATACATTTGTGATCTGGGATTGCAGCTGTTGTTACTTTGTTGTACATTGTTACTTTGCACTCGCGAGTCCAACAGACACGGACAACACTCGTGACAGAACCACATTACAACCACATTACCATTACTTGTCGCTCGACCAACAACGGTTGTTGCAATATAAATTTCAGCGACAAACATTGATGTTGGTGAGTAAAGTATGAAACCTGTCGGTCCATGTATGGAAACACGGAGAGTGAGATCCCATTTTCAACCTGGTTAATGTTGGTGTTAAAAACATTTCTTTTGTTATAGTGGACGATATGTTGTTGGATTTTACTACCACCAGGTCGTCTTTGTTAATAGTTGTTCTTGTCCAGGCAGACGTGTTTTGTCCACGCTCTTCGTTCTGGTCTCATTGGGCCTCCACAGTACACAGAGTGAGCTTCTGTTGCTGCTGTATGTGTTGCTGTTCAAGTCTTTGCTGTGTCCTCGTTCTCATTCATCATTTTGTTTAATGTTTGCTTTCTTCAGGAGGTTGTTTGTTCTGTCCAGACTGGAAGGTTTAGTTCTCTCTTTATTCTGTTCTGCTCAGTGTTGTGCTCCGTCTGTTCCGTCAGTGCAGCCTGAGGAGTTGATGTTCAGAAAGTGCTAGGTTCTGTTCAATGTGAGATTAGTGCTTTGACACAGTTTGTGACATTTCACTTACTCTCCTTGCCTCGGCTAGCTCAACGTCGGCTCGGAGAGTACACGATATGATGTGATTGAAATTGATGAATTAAAATAAAATTATTGTTGTACTATAAAGGTTAATTAAAATTAGGTGAATGTTGTAGAGGACTAAGGTGATTAATAAGATTTATATTGTTATATGAGAGTTTACTAAAACCAAAGAAAAAACAGGAAAAACAATTAGTTCAACAATGAAATACATACAGGTTATAAAAACAAGGCAGGTACCGAAATCTGAAATCCCTATATGGCCATATAAGAAATTCAAAATTAACGATACCTGTTGTGGGTGGAAGCGTAGATGTAGATCGATGATGAAGATGGTTGATGCTAGGATTCCGGCGTCGGTTATCCAGATGACGGGTTCGGTGGTGTGTGGTCGGCCTCGCCCATACAGATGTCCAAAAGATCGTATCGGTATCGGAATGGATTGTCAAATTTATGGGTTCGAATTGGCTTGCGATAATTTTATAGAATGAATTTGTCTTGAGTGCGGTGTTGGTCTATCGGATTTATTTTTATGACTTGTTATTGTGAGGTGGGAATATGATGATTAAAGTTGACCATCATAAAATGTACTGATGGTTGTGATGAACATGATGATTGTTTCTCGTAGAATTTAAATATGAATATGGGAAGCACAAATTTAATGGAATTGTTCTAGTGTTGCTCGTTGAAGCCGGAATACGTATTGAAGTTAAGTTTGATTGTATTTGAGTTGATCAGCGCTTTTATCTCATTGCGTATATTTAATTAAATTTCACACTCTCTCTAGCACACGTCACTTATTTAATTATAGATTGTAGATAATTTTTAGACATTAGAACTACCACTAGTTACTACAAGAATGTTCCACCATAACACAAGTACACAACATCACACCACAGTCCGCGCGAACCTGATTCAAGTTCGTCCGCCTACCACTCTCCCAGAAGTCCATATCACTACCACCACTCTCCCAGAAGTAGTGACCAACGTTCGTCCGAAGACTTTATTCCTTCTTCCAAGACTGAGCATAACAGCCAATCAGAGTATTGATTTAAAATTACGTCATACACAAAATTAACCAATTAGCATCTTATAGGGGTGTTTTAGGAACGCCCAAATTTGGCCTTGAGCTCCCCTCGCAAGCTGACTTGAAATTGTTATCTGTATCTGTTTTTATTGAAATTTATGGGCAATTTGAGGAAAATATAGAATAAGCATTTTAACATTTTAAAAGCTCGCCGTGGAAGAAGGATCGACACTTGATATTTTTTATATCTTAAAAATAGACAAAGTCCAGATCAAGCCTGCACGTTATGAAAGGAACTAAATAAAAAAAAACCTTAAGACGGTGTGAGAACTGAAACTTGGCTTGGAAGACATCAGTCCTTCCAGACCTAGCCTGCCCTTTGGCGACCTTTAGGTTTTGAGTTTACTTGAAAACTGAGATAAATCTGTCCAAGCCTCGTCTGCAGTTCTGTACTATGTAACTAAAATTACTTAAAATTCTAAAGTGCAAGATTGAGATCAACCTATAAAATAGACCTGTGTCTGAATGACACTTAAAAATACACATTAATAATAAGAGGGTAGGACCATATCGTCTCCAGTTTATGTGCTGTTCTTTTTCCGCTCTTAGTTCCGCTCTTGTTCGGACTCCACAGCAAATGGCGTTGGCTTCAGTTTCTGCTGAATGTGTTTGGTTAGACGTCAGTTATCTTTAAGAGAATGTTTGTTCTGTCGAGACTGAAAGGTTTTGTTGCTACTCAGTAAAGCGTTGTGTGATCTCAGTGTTGTTTGGTCGGTGCTTGCTTCTGTTTGGTGCGAGATTAGAGGCTTGACACACTATAGTGGTGCTGGTTTCTGTGCTGTTTTTTGTTGTTGTATAGAGTTATTCATTTAATTTATAAAACTAGTTTAAATTACTGAAGAGGATTATTTAAATCAAACACATCTTGGAGTTCATGTGCTAATGTCATCACGTAACATCGATATGACCTCGCCGACCCGCACCTTTTGGCCGCTATCTACACATGCTGGTGTCGGACGTCTAGAATAATGTCTCTGTGCTGGTGTACTGTTAATATATATTGACGGGCAACAATAGTTAGGTGTAATGCACCATTTTACAGTTAGTCCATAGTAAAAGAAAGATCCCTGAAAATGTGATATCTGCAACATTATAGTGTCGTCACGATGATCCTCACTACATATCTTCATATATTACCTGCAACCAATTAATTACACACCTAAAAGTACATGCACCACTGTCATCAACACGATTTGATAAAAAGTCAATGCACCTTGAGTGCAGCTTCGATAAGATCTCGCCGCCCCGCACCTTTTGACTACTACCTGCAGGCACACAGCACGGCAGAAAGCCTTGCAGTCGGTCTGTTGTTCTTACCAGGCGGACGTGGTTTGTCCGCTGTCTACGCTCTGGTTTTGTTGGGCCTCCACGGTACATGGGGTTAGCTTCTGTTGCTGCTGTATGTATTGCTTGTTCAAGTCTTCGCTGTGTCCTCGTTCCCATTCATCATTCTGTTTGGGCCATCAAAGTCAAAATCGCAACCTTCTCGTGGTTTGGCCCGTGATTAGGGGAGTTTTTATCCCTGAAACTAATGGCGAGCTCTGGGTCGTCGTCGGGGAACTTTCCCCTTCCCTTTGACTATCTCCCCGACGGCGAGACAATGACAACACGGACGGATGATGACACAGACAGAGACGAAACCGACGCGGGGGAACCCCTGCCCCCCCCCCCCATACGCTTGTGGCTGGTTCTGACCAGCAACGGCCTGTCGACCCCTTGTCCCCCCGCGTCATCCCTTACGCCCGTCCCATCGTCTCGATTAGCCAAGTTGCATAAATATGAGACGTTAAGCAATATCCAATCAATCAATCATTCTGTTTAATGTTTGTCACTTCAGGAGGTTGTCTATTCAGTCCAGATTGGAAGGTTTAGTTCTCTCTTAATTCTCTCCTGCTTGTCAGAGAAGCGCTCCGTCTGTCTGCACAGGTTGTGCAGCTTATGTTTGGCCGGTGTTATCTTCTGTACAAGACATGTTGATTAGATGCAGAAAGCTTAATTGACTTTGAAATGACTTCAGTTATTTATACTTATTAGAATATAAATTTACTAATCATTTAAGTACACACACCTAATATTCTTTAACTTAAGTATTAGGTTTTAATGCATTTCAAAATGAACTTGATAAATTTCTTACCATATTTGACTAAAGTTCTTTGTCGTTTTAAGCTTTTCCTCCACTACTTACAAATGGTCTTCGGTGTGTGTGTGGAGGTCCATAATAATAGCAACATCCATGGATAAAGCAATATCTGCGACAATATATAATCGTCATGATAAATCTCACTACATATAGAAATATTCCCTTCAATCAAAGAATTACACTTCTTAGAACTCATGTGGTACTGATATCACCGCGATTTTAATAACAATGCACTTGACGTGCAGCATCGATATGACCCCGCCTCCCCGCATCTTTTCTTTGCCACCTGCACCCACACTGCACAGCCTCGCCTCACAGTCGGTCTGTCCTTCTCGCAGTCGGACGTGTTTTGTGTCGGCTCTTCGTTCTGTTCTTACAGCGCTTGCACAGTAAAAAGTTTAACTTCTTTAACTTCGGAATGTATTCTTAGAGCAAGTCTTGGATGTTGTGTCCTTGCATCAATCTGTTTAATGTCTGTTCACTTCAGAAGGTTGTCTGTTCTGTCCACATTGAAAGGTTTCGTTCTTTGTATTTTGTTCTGCTTGACAACAAAGACAATTTCAGTGCCTAGATCCACTTCCCTTAAAAATCTCGTCAAAATGACGTCTACTTTTATAAGGATAAGGATAATCATAGAGCGAGTCAGATACTCCTTGCCTGAGATTTCCACAGTTGCTTCCTTGACCAGGCAAAGCTAGGTTTTGTTGCTATTCAGTAAAGCGTTTGTGATATCAGTGTTCTTCTGCGTCTATTCCGTCCGCACAGGTTGTGCAGTTTATGTTTGGTCGGTGTTAGCTTCTGTTCAGTGCGAGATTAGAGGCTTGACGCACTATAGTGGTGCTGGGTTCTGTGCTGTTTTTTGTTGTTGTATATAGTTATACATTTAATTCCAACTCGCAACCTTCTCGTGGTTTGGCCCGTGATTATGGGATTCTTACTCCCTAAAACTAATGGCGAGCTCTGGGTCGTCGTCGAGGAACTTTCCCCTTCCCTTTGACTACCTCCCCGACGGCGACGACAATGACAAATCGGACGGATGACACAGACAAAGACGACCACGACTGGGGGAAGCCCAGCCCTTCCCCATACGCTTGTGGCGGGTTCTGACCAGCACAGGCTTGGCCTCCCCTTGTCCCCCCGCGTCACCCCTTACGACCCTCCCTTCGTCTCGATTAGCCAAAGTGCATAAATATGAGACGTTTTTTAAATTGTATTAAATATTAACAATTCAACCTACGGAAGGAAGTGTCGACCAACCAATTCGAGAAATGTAGACAATTAAGTCTGTATAATTATAGTATCACAATTTATTACAAAAGTTTTTTTCTTCGTATTATTATATAATGGTATATGGCAGAGTACAACACTGGCATACATTGATTAATTTGTTGTCCAAGGCGCCTACCTGGAATGTGAGAGACAAACCCAGATTACAAGCCGTGTTCTGGCTTTGTGAACTTGTGAAATTATAGATTTATTTTGCAACTATGCGATGTAATAAATTCTGTAAATAATTAATAAGTAAGTGAACAATGACGAAATTAATAAACATAATATATAATAGTTAAAACAAATTATTATACAAGTGTCATACACATTTAATTTTTTCGTCTATTATTACGGTCTCTCCACTAACCTATTTTCTATTTTCAATTACCTGGTACAGTCGGACAAATAATAAATGACAAAAGATCAATTTTTTTTGTTTTTTGTTTTGTTTATTTATTTATTTATCTATCTATTTATTTAATTATTTATTTATTTATTTACTTATGATCTGTGGCAAGATTGTATATGGTAGGAGACAACGGAGCACGTTGCATTACTCCTCGATTTAATATGATACTCTTAGTCTTTTCATTATTGGCCTCTATTTGTGTGGAATTGCCTTTTTGAAATTCAATTAGCAGAGCTTTCAACTTCTCAGGTATTAGAGAAGATTGGATAGTCGATTCTAAATGACTGTGTCCAATATTGTCAAAGGCCTTTGTGATATCAAGAAAAATAATCATTACATTTTCTTTAAAACGTTTTGCACGACTAAGAACACCGTTCACAATTGACGTGTTGATGTAGGTTCTCCGCCCTCGGGTTCCTCTTCTTCAGACGAGGGAGGCTTGGGAGCCGTTGCCATTGCTGTTGCTCTTGGGCCACGACTCATGCTCTCGGCTTCCCATTGACTTCTTAATAATAATATATAATAATAATAAATAATAATAATAATAAAATAATAATAATAATAATATAAATAATAATAATTAATATAATTATAATACTAATAATAATATAATAATAATAATAATAATAATAATAATATAATAATAATCAAATAATAATTCATTTTTATTTCAAGTATTTTTTCAAAGACAAATACACGATTAAAAAATAAAAAACAAAAATAAAAACAATCATAATTACAATAATCCATGATTAAGAAGATCAGCTTGAGGTTCTGAACATAGTTTGATGTAGTCATCGAACTAAATGTCGTTTTTCTTGTCCCTGAAACTGTATCTTCACAGGGATCTTGTGACTCCGTCTAATGGTTGTGATTTAGAACTGACGGAGAATGGATAAAAATAATAATATAATAATAATATAATAATAATAACGGTTAACAAATGTTACATTCATCTGTAAAGATAGACTTTTTAAAAGCAATCTATTCCGTGTTTCTGACACCATATGCTTTCGTTCAAATCGTTGATATTATCATGCAGCGAGGCACATTTCTTTGCCAATTCTTCTACGACACTGCATTAGTATTTGAATTTTCTTTCGCGGAGATGAACATCAATTTGTTGCATTGGTCCAATTTTTGGCTTGATCGCTTTTTTACGAAGAGTTTCTACCACCCCTGGACACAACTTGACTCCATAAGTTTGCGTTTCTAGTATTCATAACAAGTTGAATGGATGTTTGAGTAAGTACATTTAATTCTGATTGTGTTTTGTCCGTAGGTGAATTAATTCTATTTGGGCCCATCAAATTCTAACTCGCACCTTCTCGTGGTTTGCCCGTATTAGGGAGTTTTTCTCCCCGAAACTAATGGCGAGCTCTGGTCTTCGTCGGGAAATTCCCTTCTCTTTGACTACACTCCACGCGTGTAAGAGCCTCTCTCTCTCATGTCTGAAATTAATCCACGTCAATCCCATAAAATTCACAAGATTCAGATATACTTACAAATCTTTCCTTATAAACAAAAGTCTGTAGTATTTTTTGGTCCTGGTGCATTGCGGTATCTTAGGTACGATATAGCAGACAAATGTGGCAAAATCACATGCGAACGGACAGCATAGACCGTCAGTAATCATTCCTTCAGATTTAAAGCATTTGTAAACAAAAGCTTAAACAGCAATGGCCAATATTTCCTGGAAACAAGATTGAAACGAATAATTACGTCAAATCAAGATGGCCGGCAGCCTGGATCTCTTCACGTCGCTCTCTCTCGCGTACAGAAGTAGTTCTGGCTCGTTTTAAGATTGGGCACACATACCTCACCTCACGATATCTTCTTAAGAGGATGAAGATCCTCCCATTTGTGATGAGTGTGGCGAAGTTTTAACTATTAAACATTTTAGAACCTGTACAAAATATTAGGTGATAGAGAAGATTTTAAATAAAACTCCTCAGAGAAATTTTATCAGACAACTCCACGACAAGCGATAATGTATTAATTCTTACGTAAGTAACGTTTTAATTCAATTTGAAATTCTATATATTTTAGCAATCAGAAAAATTTGATGGGCCTGATAACTTTTACTGTTTTGTGCCTAATATCCCAACTAACTACCTAAGCTACCTAATCTTTGAGTCGAAAATATCTTATAGCTGTTAAAGCGGCCTAAAACAACTACTACTACTACTTCTAATAATATAATAATAATTTTGAAATAGCTGTGTTAATAGTGTTTGGTGTAGAGAAAGTTTGCTAGCACATGACTTTAATGTGACTTTTGATGGTATATGCTTATGTTGTGGCAGTAAAAGATTTTTTGTACTGTAATTACTCCTTAGAACAGTCTGGTGAGGGCAGACACTTGGTACTTCCATCAAATGCAGCTACGAATGTCATATGTGGTCAGCAATGTTGTGGAAGAGTAAGTGGACAGTTTACCAGTAAACGCAATTGGTGATGAAGTTGGTGACATTTACAGATTTGTGCATACCGGTATGTTGTTTCTTCACATTATATGGTCTCTGTACATGTGAGTTGTAAACGATGAATATACATCAAACTGACGTGAGCATGTTTTTCTGTACCCACATAAAATAATCGTGTGGACCAGATTGGTGAAAACTGATCTAATGTCTCCACATAGAATCTTGCTGATCGCTTTCTACTATGTGCAGGCTGGAGACTGTACTTACATTTACACATTTTTTATGTTAAACATCTTTAAAAATCAAGACAAGTCTGTGTGCTGCTAGGCCCATCGATCAGCATATATACACAGCACTGTGTAGGTAAAAAAAGGGCATGAAGTATGTACTTAAAGTGGTGTACGTCTACATTCAGGTGATTGCCCCCTGCATGGTATCAACCTAAATGACTGTGAATTCTCTTAAATGCAACCTATAAATAAGAGAAATAAATAAATGTTAAAGATGTATTTTTGTTTTGCTCTTCAGCCTGCTTGAGCCTACTATGTTTCAATTCTAATTTGCTCATATTTTTCCCAAACAACTAAGTAAGAATATATACTAGTGAACTAACGGCCACTTAAAAAATTTTACCTTAAGTTTTATAGATTTTTATTTGATTAACATTTAAACTAAAGTGAAAGAGCTTTCGTCTGGAAAAACATTACTCGTTGGGCGTCATAGCATAAGTAAGAGCATTTAATAGTTATAAAACATGTAACTATCTTTAGTTATCAAGGTTTCAAAAAAAAAAACAGGTTTGTTATTATTAATCGCTCCGCTTTTTCTACTTTTGGCAAAACTCCTTTTTCGGTTGACTAGTCCTTTATATTTAAAATAGAAACGGTTACTTTTGTAGGTTTTTTGTTGTTTTTTTCACATCAAGTGGTGTTTTTTGGAGTATTTTAGTGAAATAAATTATGATATTAATTTTGTCAGCAAGACACATAAGTCTTTACTCCGTGCTAGATGCCCGCCATGGACATCGAACACAGCGGTTTTCTCCGTCTCTGTGTTGTAGCATAGGGAGCTCGGAGCATTGTACATATTTTTTCCACCGCTCCCATGTCCATCCCATGTCAGGCATCTAGTATAAGCTCGTCGCACGTGACTTTCGCCCTTTCGTGAACGTTCTCTCTATACTTTATGTGTAACTTAATCCTCATCGAAAAGAATTATGTGTGATGTGAAGTACGTGTTTAAACCGTAGCCTAGAAATCCATTTATTAACTCATATAGCGACACTTAAGTTCGCACGATTACACCTTCACTATACCATAGAAATATCAATCCTTTCATAAATTGCATCTTTTAAAGTTCATGTCGTGAGGACATCAACACGATTTGAAAGTTTTCAATGCCTTGACTTACATCATCGATATGACCTCGCCGCCCCGCACCTTTTGACTTCCCTCCTAACTAACACAGCGCAGCCCTCGCGGTCCGCAGCGCCTCGCAGTCGGTCTGTGTTCCTTGTTTCGGCGGACGTGTTTTTCTGTCCGCTCTTCTGTCTGTACTTTGTTGGGCCTCCACGTACACATAGTTACTTCTGTCGCTACTGAATGTGTTGTTGGAGCAAGTTTTTGGGGGGGGGGGGGGGGGAAATTCATGTTCTCGCAAAGATATCTCTATGTCGGTTCTGTCCAGACTGGAAGGTTATGTTCGCTCTTTATTCTGACCTGCTTGTATGGAAGCGCTCGTCATACCATGTTGTGCTCCGCTGTTTTGGTCGAACAGCCTGAGGGGTTGATGATAGGCAAGTGTAAGTTCTGTTTGTTACTGCTGTTTTTACTTGTATAGTAAACGTCTTTGACAAAATAAACACCGGCTACGACTGAAAAAGTAGTTATGTTCGTAGGATGTACTGACTTTTGGCTAGTTGGAAGATGCAAATGAAAGAAAACTTGTCAGCTCATCCATTTTACTCCCCCTCCTTCGAACGAGTTCCTACGTGCCAGGGGGGGGGGGGGGGGGGGGGGGGGGGGGGGGGGGGGTGCACAACTTACCTCCATTTTTTTGGCGCGCTCGAAGCTCACGCAATTTTTATCGCGAGCATCCTTTTAGCATTCATGTATCCGCTGTTTATTTATTTAACCGTCTATATCCTATTTGTTAAAAAACTGATCACAAAGGAGGACAACGAGTAAATTAATAATTACATAAATGCAGACACAATAATGAACTACAGTTTAAGGTTTTGGTTAGTTGAATGTCCTTTTGCAGTATTAATATCACTTGTGTTTTTTACTTATTATCAATTAAAATGCGGTGCAAGCTATATAACACTAACTCCACAAATTTCCATCAAAATCGAAGATGGTGAGTATATTTTTCCCATTTCTGGGTTGATCGGATATGGAATGACCCGTCAGCGCCCGGTAGGGCCATACTTTGATGAGAAGCTTCCAAGGTGGACAAGGTCTATCTCTCTGGCTGGGCACTGACGGCCCGAGGTTAGGGGAGAGCATTTCGTGGTCTTGCTTTTCATTAAAATAAGCTTGTTGCTGCTTTTGCTGTTTGCGTCAGTTTATAGTTAAACTTACATCACCATGTTTTTGGAAGAACAGAGCCCCCTTATCAACCTATCAAGTGTTGAGGGGGACGCTCGGTGGGACGTTAAACACGCCGTAATTACAGTAGTACGTCAATAACAAACAAAATCAAAAACATCAAACAATAATCAATCTCGTCTCCGATGAACCTTATGCCATATAGAAAATCACCCACAATTAATTTAGCACACCTTAAAAGCCCATGTGCCGCTACATAAATGCGATTTAAAAACCTCCATGCATTCCACGTGTTGCGACGATATTACCCTCGCCGCCCGCACCTTTTAACTACCACCTGCAGCTACACGCACACAGCAGAGAGGCTTGCAATTGCATCCGGCAGTCGGTCTGTTGTTCACACCACAGTGTCGCAGGCATACGTGGTTTGTGCAGGCTCTTCGTTCTCTTCTTACAGGGCCTGCACTCTTACAGGGATTCGCTTCTATTAACAGTTGGGTGTGTTGATTGAGCAAGTCTTGTCTGTTGTTGTCCTCGCATCATTCTGTTTAATGTTTGTTCACTTCAGGAGGTTTATTTTGTCTATACTGAAGGTTTGGGTGCTGCATTTTATTCTGCCTGCTCGGGCAAGCTCTATGTTTGTGCTCTGTTCTGTTCTGTCCTGCCCGTACAGCCGAGTGGTTGGTGTTCAGAAGTGTTAGTTATGTTCAGTGTGGGATGAGAGGCCTCGACACACATAGGGTGGTCCCCGATTTCAGTGCTGGGTTGTTGTTTTTCACTTTAGTCTCTTGTGTAGGTGGTTTTGCTATAACCCGTTTACTGTCACGTCATTAAACTAATCTAATAAGTTTAAAATAACTATATAGTTCAATCAGTCCAATGTGTGTTTGCATTTGTGGCTATATGGGTTTCGCCTTGTCATAATAGCTGTCCTATCCAAATGTTTTGTTCTTATTCGTCGACAGGACCGCAGTGTTCCTTTACTTTATCTCTTAGTCGCCGTGGATGGATCTGTCCGACGGGTCTCCTTTTTGTCTCCTGATACTGTTTTTACTTACTGCGCAACTCAATCACGTGGCAAGCTATTTGACGTTGTTGCTTATTAAATCTTTTCTCGACTAGTCCTAAAATACCGCCTGCCTGATAATTCGTTGGTTGGCAAATCTGATTGATCATATTGTCAACATCCACATTTTATCCACATAGTTAATAACTAACTTGTGTACTTAAGATACTCCCAATAGTGTTAAGACTCGAGAACTCCAGACGATTTCAAGTCTGTTCTTGTTTACTTTTTGTTGGCAGTAGTTGCGCCTGATTTTGTGGCACTAAATTAATCCATCCAATTAATCCACCAGCCTGCTACATCCATGTAAACAACTCAAAAGTTGCGTCAATAAAAATGAGCTGACTTATGACATATTTGTACAGTAAAAATGCCAAACAGGCCAATACCAACTGGTGATCGATTTCATGGGCACGGGTTTTATTTAAAAGTTTTGCTTTTGGAGTACGATGCACTTTTTACAGTCATAAAAGAACAATACCTAACAAATGTATTATCTGCGACAATATATTGTCGTCACGATGAGCC
>JAMZAV010016536.1:0-11586 GCA_024449915.1 Sweltsa coloradensis | reverse complement strand
CTGCCAAAAACAAAACAAAGATAAATGAAAATGGTAAAATAAACATGGAGAAAATACCTTTAGAATATGTTGAATCAAACATACGTAATAAGCAAATATCTTAATAGTGTAAGGCTCATACACTAAGAGAATACACGTAATATTGAGTCTATAAATCTACTAAACTAAGATCTGTTCCAATTATTTATCTAAACACTCTTTATTCTTTATGGAGCTAGGGGCTATGGAACGTAATCTTGAAACTTCTTCGGAGGCACAATTGGTCGTCCTCTCCTGGAACAAGGTTGAGTGGAAGGTCCGGCATTATTCTGTTGGCGACTGCTCACAGGAGTCGGGTTGGCAAGTCCTGTGTCGTCTTGTCCTCTACTTGAACGAGTTTGTTGGGAAAATCCGGTACCATCTTGTTGAGTCTGGGATCTATGATTTCCTTGTGTTGAAGAAGTATCAGGTGCTATTGATTGATGGCGTGTTTCATAGTCCCACCTCCCTTGCCCTCCTTCAGTGTACTTACTAGAGATTTCATAAATTAACAAAGTATTATGTTTCTGTGTTTCAGAGGCAGCTTTAGCAAAATTCCCTACCAAGAGGAAGGGGCAATTTGGGGAGATAATCAATAACAAGTTGTCCTCTCTACGCTACAAACAAAAACAAAGCGTAGACCAGGTCTCCTCTCCAAGCGGTTTGACGTCGGTGTAAAACCTTTGAGCCCGCTATTCAATTTCAAAACAGGCTTTGGTAAACAACACATTAAGTTTTCCACTGCCTTAAAAAAAAATCCTAAATGTAACATTGAGAATGCAGCTTCATTTATATGAAACTCCTTCTATATAGAACGTTGGCTATATCAAATATCGGCAAGTTATTTTCTCTAGTTAGAGATAGCTGTAGAAAACGTTCTCCATAGTAATATTTGTACATAATCGCACTGCAGAATTTCTTTGGTTTATAATAGGGATGTAAATACCCAGAATTTCTCGTACCCAGATACCCGCGAGCTGTACCCGGGCTACCCGGGTAGTAAGCCTAATAATGTGTTTTATTGTCATGGGTGTCAAACAATTAACAAAGTTGTGGACAATTACATAGGGAAGCTGGTGGTAGAAGCAAGGGGTGGCGCGGGGGGACCAGCGGTGGACAGGCCTGTGCTGGTCAGAACCAGCCACAGTCCTCTGATGAAAGCAATATCAATGCATCATTGTACTTGTGCATAGTTATTTTTAAGACTCAAGCTTTGAGAGTTGAGCTTTAGATTGAGTGTTAAACCCTTGATCACATGTTTGCAAGTTTGTACGGTGTTTTGTATCATAAATCCGCTTACTTTCGTTTATGAATATAGTTCCTTTCTAAATTCAAGAGAGGCTCCATCATCAATTTTCTTCACATTAAGCACTTGATTTCGAATGTCGTTAGACATTACATCTTGGATTATTATGGTATGCAAACGTTTATCAGTGAGTTCAAACGGGTTCTCATGAGAGTGTATGAAGTGGATCATAGTTTGAATCTTCTCCTCGTAAGCTGAAGTTCTAGACGAGCTGTATTCTGACTATGAAAATCATTGGTGTTGAAATTGTCGGTTTTACTTATGTCTCTATGCAAGTTTGATACAGCTAACATTTCATGATATATAATATCCCACTCTGCAACAAATATTTTTCTTTTAGTACATCCAATGACACCATGCTTCTTTTTTTGGAGCGATTAATGGTCTGTTCTAGACACATATCTCCGCCAACCGCTTTAAATATCCTTTTGTTTGCTTTGTAACAAATTCTTCATCCATGAACATTTCATACACTTATGGAGCAGTGTCAGGTAGTCTTCTCATATCCTCTAAGTATACAGAGCACCAGCGAAAATAATTTGTCCTGTCGCATACGGCAAAAAATATACGAGTTTTTGAATTGCAAACAAGTGCAATTCGCAGTTTCCTTCTCTGTCTGCACGTAATAAATCCATTAGAAGAGATACCATATCAAAAAAAAACTCAGTATTTGAACTTTTCATTTGTTTCAGAATTAGTTGTACAAAAGTTACGAAAATCCTCCATTAAGTGATCAGCTGCCTGTAAGGATGTGCTCATGGCGCTTATGGCTAGCTTCAATTGTCACAGTTTTCAACGCAATGTCGAAGATCAATGACAATCTATAGAATTTTGGAATACTGATCTGGATTGTTCGTTTCAAAGAAATTGGTTAGAAGAAGTCGATTCATTGTTGCACCTAAGTGCATCATACCGTGCAAAGATCGAGCAATGTTTTCCGTTAATTACAGAATCTACAACGCTTACTCTGAAGATAGAACATTCTGTCCAAATTGACTCTGAACACTTCCTTTCAGAAACTTGCCAATACAGCCAAGCACTACTTCAATCAAATGAAAAATTAATGATCCCACGCAAAGAACAAGGTTTTTGAATTCATGAAGTCAATGTAAAAAAATCTGTTTTGCTATGTGATAAACACCTTCATCCATAGTCACTGGCAAATATGACTGGTCTCACTTGTCGAGGACACTTCGATATTTTTTCAAGGTTGTATAAAAAGTACTGTATTCGGTAACTGGGTGCAAAGAACAAAGCAAAAAACACCATTGAAATAAACTATCAAAAGATAATCCGAGAACGAAAGACAACATAAATCGCACGGGCACCGAACGCTGCCTGGCTTGACAAGACGCGGCAAGCGAGGGTGGCACGACTCTTAAAAAATTCACATGTCGGGAACTAATTGGGATACAGACCTAAATTTGATTGCGCTATATTATAAATTTGATTGCGCTATATTAGAATTAAAGTTATCTTAAAGGTTAACATGAAGTACTTATTCAATTAAGGCGCTCTCTTAAAAGTTATAAGCCAAACATTACAGAACAAAAAACATTGACTCAGAAAATCTATTTTATTTGCATAATACAATTACAAAATTTACAAATTGGCTACACACAAACATTTGAAATTGAATTTTGAATCTGGAACACAAAACTTTTTCAAAATCGGTTCAGCGGTTTGGTTTTTATAGCCATTTGTTCGAATTTGATAAAATCCAAGATGGCGGCGTGTTTGGCCCCTTTGCCAGCTTATCACCTCATGACATAGTGTTCAGGTAGCTTTGTTTTATCATATTCCGAAGTCAAAATGAGTCGACGAAGAACGAGAACAAAAGACAACAAAAATCGTACTCGCACCGAACGCTGCCTGGCTTGACAAGCGCGGCAAGCGAGGGTGGAACGACTCTTCAAAAATTCATATCTCGGGAAGTAATAGAGATAAAGACCTTAATGTGGTTGCGTTATGTTTGAATTAAAGTTATCTATAAGGATTAAATGAAGTACTTTTTCAATTAAGGCGCTCTCTTAAAAGTTATAAGCCAATCATTCCAGAACAAAAAATATTGACTCAGAAAATGTATTTTATTTGCATAATACAATTACAAAATTTACAAATTGGCTACACACATACATTTTAAATGAAATTTCAAATCTGGAACACTAAACTTTATCAAAATCGGTTTAGCGGTTTGGTTTTTATAGCCATTTGTTTGAATTTGACAAAATCCAAGATGGCGGCGTGTTTGGCCCTTTTGCCAGCTTATCACCTCATGACATAGTATTCAGGTAGCCTTGTTTTATCATATTCCGAAGTCAAAATGCGTCGACCTTTTTTGTAAGCAAAAGGTCCCTGGCTGAAGGACTACTTTGCTCGATGCCGCTTCCTAAATTCAAACTATTATGAGTTTAATGGACCCATGTTTGCGCGCTGTCGCAAATGTACTCTGACTGAGCGGCAACCTAAGCGAGACGCAGCCACGTTGTGTGCAGCTGTGGCATCCTCGCATACCACGCGCCTGTCCATGGTTGCTAAATGTACTTTTCAATCAAGATTTTGTTGGCACAATAAAGGATATTTTATTAGTAATGTATAATCTAGTACAACCCAGTGACCTCACAGTAGCCACAAAGCAAGTCGGATACCAAATGTTATTCTGATGCCACGGACAAAATGTTTTTACGTGCTTTTTCATGAGCAGTTTGGAAGGTTTGGCAACAGTGTAAATGTAGAGTTCACTTCGACTCAAATCAAATGTCATTAATATTTGTGATAGAGCAGAGTTATGTATATCCACGCAAAGAGGAAAGATTATAGTTCCTTACAGTATGAATATAATTCCGGTCCGTGGTCGGGTTCTCGCGCTATCGCTTACGAAACATTTAGCACGGGTTAATCGCCTATACCACGCTGACCGGAGAGAACCAGACAACGCCCACTTAGGTTCCCTATGGAAATTGCCATTTATGAGTGTTCGGGCTACGTGAGCCATCACAGGTAAAGCTAGGTCAGTGCTTCAAAGCACGCTCAAGGGCAACGAAAATCGATATTCAGACGACACTTGCAGTCCGGGTGGACCAAAAGCAAGATTTTTTAGTGATTAAGTTAATTATTTTTGTGTTCTTGTTCTTGTGCAATTTAGATGAGACATTTCAGCCAAACTCAGACGACGAAGATCACTTGAGCGATGATGAGACGGACGACGGCGACAATGCATTTGAACCTTGTAGGCCTTCTGAACCGATTTTTTTGTGTTTTGGGAATGCATTATGACCCTGTTTTATTTTTTGTTTGTTTGTGGGAGTCCTGTAACCGATATCGCAAACCACATGAAGGAATCGATGCTATCTGTCACTACCACACCACGTGATTAAACTGGTATGTGCACGTGTGGCCATCACAAGTTAAGGATGGACAGATTGATTGATTGGATATTGCTTAACGTCTCATATTTATGCAACTTGGCTAATCGAGACGAAGGGAGGGACGTAAGGGATGACGCGGGGGGACAAGTGGTGGACAGGCCTGTGCTGGTCAGCCACAAGCATATGGGGTGGGCAGGGGTTCCCCCACGTCGTAATCGTCTCCGTCTGTGTCATCGTCCGTCCGTGTTGTCTTTGTCTTCGCCGTCGGGGAGGTAGTCAAAGGGAAGGGGTTCCCCGACGACGATGGACAGAAATATCAAGGTTCAATCAACATTGTTGCGGCTTTGTACACGTGTGGCGTCAGTTATTCTGTTTTTAAATCATTTGCCAATTTATGTCGAGTGCAACATATTTTCGACTTGTTAAAAAATACGTGCATCCCGCTATTTTGGATGTTTGGTCTGCGCATAGAGATATTAAACAGTTGAACCTCGCGTCATCCGGTGAAACAGTTTGGCTTTCCGGTAATATGCAGTACAATTCACCATGTCATAGCGCTAAATAAGTATGTCACATATAGCATATTGAATAATAAAGAGATACAAATACAAAAAGATACAGTAGCCATGCAATTGATCAACAGTAGGCATTGCCTTGTCTGCATTGCTGTATGAATATAGCCAGTTAAATCGAGACGCAACTTTGAGTCTGTAAATCTTTGAGAATGCAAATGTTTCACAGTTGTTTTTGTTATGTATAAGTCCATATAGCCAGTAGTTTAGTTTAGTTGCATCATTAAAAATCATAAGAAATCAAGAAGAAGAAAGAGATTCTCTCTCTCTCTCTCTCTCTCTCTCTCTCTCTTACTTACATATCTATTATAAAATACTTATGTATTACATGTTGTAGAGGTTGGCTATGGTCAAAGGGGCTTTATAGCCCTATGTAGCCCACCTTTAAATCAATAAATATCAAATAAATATCAAATATCTCTCTCTCTCTCTCTCTCTCTCTGGAAAATGACTTCTGTAAACAAGCATTAAAAACGTTGTAACATCATGATTTAATAAACCTATGTTTAAAATGAATTAAGTGTTTAATATGTTATGAAGTACATAATATAAATGGCGGCGAGAAGTGGATAAAAAAGAATCTACAAGTGGAAAGCTAGTTTTCACGCTAGAAACATAAAAGTAAAAAACCACTTGGTCAGGCTAGGCTAGGCTGTCACGCTAGGGCCTAGAAACCAACATAAAGATGCCACTTGGTCAAATAGAAGAGTTTTGCCCCGGGCCAGACAATTCGAATTCATGAATTAAGTATGTGAAAAGGCTCAAATTTTACTTTGAAGCCAATGCCATTACAGAAGATGCAAAGAAGAGAGCAGTGCTCTTAAGTGTTTATGGCAGAGCTACTTATGCTGTGATCAGGTTGAGGACATTATTAAAAAACTAAGGGATCATTATCATCCCAAGCCCTCAGCTATTGTTCAAAGATTTTAATTTCATAAAAGGGATCAGAGGTCGGGAGAGCCTATCGCAGAATATATTGCAGAACTACGTCAGTTGACAGAACATTGTGAGTTTGGTACATTCCTTGAAGATAATATGCTGCGAGATCGTATTGTGTGTGGGATTAATAATGAACAAGTACAACGGGACCTTCTGTCAATACCAAATCTAACCTATAAGAGAGCACTAGAAAAAGTACAGACAGCGGAGCTAGCCATGACTCACACAGAAGCATTGCGGAAGTCGCTGAAAGGTGAGGACAAGGACTGCAACTTTGTACATTTACATGCCAAGTAGAAGTAATAATAAAGTCATCCGTTTACATTATTCCGAAGATATTATGTAGGAAGCAAAAGCTTTTGCTTTCAGAAGTATGGAAGAGTAAAAGCGATGTTTAACGACGCAGAATGGCAGAGGGGACCTACTTCGATCTAAAAACATTTTGACAAGTAGCTGCATCAATTGGCGAGGTTAGCAATAATCCTGAGCTCGAAATACCGGGTACAAGTTCCGGTCTTCCCGCGTTAGATACGGTAAAGCTACCTACAAAGCACCTTGCACATGAATCACAATCATTGACTGTGGAAACTGTCGAGGGATGTGCATTGTGCATCCCACCTAAAACTAGGTTTGGGGAAAGTCTGTAATTGAAGCAACATCTAAAGATAGTCATTACTTAAACCAACAACCTTCAGTTGACGAATCAAAAAGTATAGAGGAAGTTCCTGCACCTGCATATAATGGCTCGTCAGAACTTTTGGACGAGTTATTTGGATCTGCAGTAAGCAGTGAAGCAGGTCATCTCCCTCCACCATGTAAGCGGTCCTCTCACGTTGATTGTGCGTCATATCCCGAAACCCTCCACACGCGCGCGAATGAAAAACGAATTCCTCTTCTAGCAAACGGGCTAGTTTCAGATCCAGAGTATTTCTGTTCCAAAGCGTTTGCAAGCATAACCTCCATAGCCAAGTTCCACAATAGGTTTGCAGGTTACTTGGAAACAGATGATTTCAAATCATTAATAGGCACTGCATTGCTCATTAACCATATAATAGAGTTGTACTGCCGTGTCAAAAAAGTAACAACAAAAGAGAAATTTGTTGTGCTGGATACAGCCACGTCGCACTCCTCAATTATTGATTCAAAGATAAAACTTACTAGTCCAGTACTTGGATTTGATTTCAAAACTTCGTCGTTTATTATTATGCCATTATTGGAGAATGAAAACCACTGGGTATTATTAGTCGGGGACTTTCGGAAGAAAGAATGTTATTACTTAAACCCTTTCGGAGCTTCGGTGGCAAAAAGTAAAGATTATTGTGAGAAGTTAGTCGCGTTTTTGAAAAATCGAAATGCTATAAACTGTGGCTATGACTTCGTCGACCCCTCTGGCTGGGAGGCGAAGTCTCTTCGTTACCCCAAACAGAGAGTCGACACCTTCTGTTCCGGAACCAAAAAGTTCAATATGAACTTTGACCCGTCTCAGTTTCGCGTTAAGGTGCAATGAGAAATGCTACAGTTTAGTAAATGCGTCGCGTATAACTTTGTTTGTATTGTACCCAAATTGCATGCAAGGGCAAACCGTTGACATGGTTTAAGTGTGATAAGTGCAACGTATGGCTGTTGTGCAAAGAAAACACTTTTGGAAAATCTTGTATGTCTTGCGGTTGTAGTAAAATCATAACTTCAAAACAAAGTTGGGTGCAATGTGAAGAGTGCGATCGTTGGGTTCACTTTTGTTGTCTACCTTTAATTGATTTAAAACATTTAAAAGGTTCTCAAGACTCCCATAGGCTCAGCATCACCCTATGGAATAAAACCGTTTTCACCACCCGCACAGCAAAATACCTTGGTATTACGTTTTCCGACACACTGCACTGGCGAGCCCATAGCCGCGATGTCATCTGCCGTGCCCGCATCCGGATGAACCTGCTGATCAGACTTCGAGGACGCCTTAAGGGGTGTGACTACTAAACACTCCGTTTTACTTACGCCGCCTTCATCAGAACGCTTTTTGTGTATGCAGCGCCAGCTCTCTACCCGGTCCTTGGGGCCGCTTCCTGCGGCTATATGTCGCTTGAACGCAGAATCTTAAGACGAAACTCAGGGTTACACCCTTGACAGAAAATGACCTAGTTTACTGTGCTACCGGTATGGAAAAGCTGAGCAATCGAATGGAAAGACTATGCGCAAACTATTGTTCACGACTGCTACACAATAACAGAGTGGAACTAATCAATTTCCTTTCCATTCCTAGAGCTCCACCAAGAAAACCGAAATTCAAATACACCCTTCCCATCCTTCTCTCCCCTTAATTATCTCTCAGCCTTAATCTAGTTTGTCACCTATTCCTCTTTCTCCCTTAACTTCTTTTATAAATGTATCACTTTTGTACACCTTGTCAAAATGACCATACTGTTTTTGTTTGTTTTTACTTATTTTGTTATCTTTACAAATTATGTTCTCCGTTATGACAACTTGTTTTCTATATTATGTATTTGTTTTCTTGCAACTTATGTGTGTTGTTTGTTGTACCATTGTGACAGGCTAAAGAGGGAATTGTGCCCTACAATGGCCTTCTCGCCTAACGGCGTGCAACCAAGCCCAAACAACCAACCCCCCTGCAACCCAGCCCAAACAACCAAACCCCTGCAACCAAGCCAAAACACCCCTCCCCTGCAATTAAGCCCAAACAACCGACCCCCCTGCAACCAGGCCCAAACAAACCCTCCCCCTCATTAGCGGACAAGACGTCTGCATTGTCGAGCAAGACGACCATGTTGTCGAAATCGCCAGCGTCAATGGCGGGCAAGACGTCGTCGTGCCACCCATTGTGTTGGTCGAGCGGTTGGCCACCCATTTCCCGAACACAGCTGGTAGAGGGCGGCGCCGGCACGCCACCACCCCTCCAGCACGACGTCAAACGCGCAGCAAAGCTAAAGGGACGAGACGACACGACGCCGACTCCTCATCCTACTATTATGTACAGTGTTAATGGCAATGACTGAAATATTGTTTGAATTCAGAGCTTTCAGTTAAAAGTAGACAAACAGCGGGTGCAAAGCAAGGAGGTATGAATAATGTAAGGAGACAGCATGCGCTATTTGTGGCTGTACAAATGAACGTGGCCGTTTTGAACGTCTCTGATCGAGTTTTTCGCAGTATTTGCTGCTTCTCGTTGGTGCTGACCAATATGGCGGCTACTAAAACATAGAGTTTTTCGCAGTATTTACTCCTTCTCGTTGGTGCTGACCAATATGGCGACTACTATGGCGGCACTGAGACAGCTGATATTATACTTAAAACATTGATAATAACTCTTGTTTCAAAATGAGAATGAATAATAAAGAGGTGAAATGTAATTTTTGTTGATGTGCTGCGTTTTTGTTTGTTTTGGAATGTTCATAGCTTTGACAAAGAGCTTTAATAATACCGACGACCTTGCTTTGGGTTCGAGGCTTTCGCCGACCACCATTGTCGTTCAAAGTGGCTATGGTTTTGACGACGCCACACTGCCTCCTTACATTATTCCTTCCTCCTTGGTGCAAAGGTAGAAACACAGGCGGAAATATCAACAGTTGTTGGCGCGTGGGCGAGAGAATGCTTTGCAACAACGACGGTGGCGCCCATGTAGAGACATAGAGAGTTACTGGCAGAGAGATTACTTCATACATGTGCGTGGGCCCTCTGCTCGATTATGTTCCGACCGATTCTTTGTTATGTATTAAGCTCATCGGCCTCACAGAATGGATAGGCAAAGAGATATTGAAGCAAGACCAGTTACAGTTTCCCTCATACTGAGACTATTGCAGCACCTTTATGGAAAAGGCATGACCACAGAAGATTTCATAATGGCTCAAGTGGGTCCCCATGCAAATATGAGAGAATGCCTACAAGCGACCTGGTGTGATTGTGTGATATTTTCTGAAAGTTCGAGCAAACGAATGCCTATTGGTAAACAGTTCCTGGTGAAAATTAATGTAAAAACCCCAGATGTGTCTATAATGTAATTTTTGTATTTAAGATAGAAAACAAGATATATATACAAGATAACTCATTGAGATGAAATATGTTGTTACAAAACAGACACTTGTGTGGCTCTTTACGTCCACAGTCATGTGCCGTGTGAAGTGTGCCGTGTGCAACATGTCTTCAGGAACAGGTCAACAAATATGATCGGCCAATGCTACTGGGAAACATCGAGGTAAATAATAATGGAAAAGAAATGTTGACATAAATTACATTATTTAGTATATGACTGAAATATTGATTGATTTTGGGCTTTTCATCTGGTATATATTATGCGCTTGAGCGAACTGAGACGATGGACTTTGAGAGTTGATTATGTTAGTGGTGCGTGTCGGGAAAATAATGATAGGATGAATGGATGAAGAAGATAGTAACGTTGGACATGAAGTTGCAAGAGAAACCTTTAACACAACCGTGATGTGTCACCCATCTTTGGAGATAAGGCAAAACAAGAGCGTTTAAAATGTTCTAAAATGTTCTTGCATAAAATAACCACAAGTCAATGAACAAACGACGTCATGATCTGACTACATACAATCCACCAATGACCAATAACTAGATACCTACATCAGGTACTCCTAGCAACCATCTCAATTATAAAGAAACACGTTAACAAGCTGATGAGTTTATTTATGGGGAGGGGTGGGGGTGGGGGGAAATATTTAGAACAAGTATGAATTCGACTAGATCGTCAGTATCCACCATGTTTGTTGGCAGTGGTGGTCGGCGGCGGCGCCGCCCCGTCACTCGACGTGGGTCGTAAATACAACAATAAAAATATATTTTTCTCTTTGAATATCACACCCCCAACCTTACATTCTCAAGACGCACCTATAATGGAAATTCGTGTTCCAAGATTTTTTTATTTTCAGATTTATTGCTATTGGGCAGAGATACATAACAAAACCTCAAGATTTTTTAAAAGTTCGTTCAATTTAAATACTGACTTGTTTAACATGACTTTCAACAGAACGAATCCCGTAATTAGTAGGAAATCTTTACTTTTTAGATAGTATTCGTATTCTCTCTTGATAAATGTTGCAACTTTCAGCTTACTTTTATAAATGAAAATCTTATCTAAAAAATAAGTCCTGAATGTAGTGGAGTGATAAAAAAAGTTAATAAACATTCCCTTTGGGCCGTCGTCTTTTGTCTCAAATAATGTATGGTAAGGTACTGAATTGGGACCAATTACTAGTACCTTTTTTAGTATCAGACATAGGCCTAACTGAATGTAGAAGGGCCGGTTCCACCAAATGAATTTAAACTTAAGTTTAACTAACTTCCAGTTGTTTTTAAGGAGCAAATGCGGCCTGATAGGTTTGCAACAAGTTTATAGATGTATGTATGTATC
>JAMZAV010016535.1:0-11870 GCA_024449915.1 Sweltsa coloradensis | reverse complement strand
TTGTAAAAGTTTTTTTTTGGTTTTTTTGTTGTTTTTTGTTTTTATTTTTTAAATTTGTTTTTGTTTTTTTTGTTTTGAAAAACTTTTTTAATTTTTAATTTTTTTTCAAAATATTGGGGGAATTTTTAAATTTTTTTTTTTTTTCAATTTTTTCAAAAAGATATTCCGATGGTAACCCCAACTATTTAGATCGTTTCAGAGATTTCAAAAACCCAAAAGCCTTGCTTTTATTGTTACTGAAATTTAAATTTGGGATAACACAAATTCGTGTTTGTACTATTATTATGGTTCGGGTGACAGTGCTGGGGGGAAATAGTTTTGCTTCAAGTCATATTTTCCCAAATATTTTTACACATCGTTGTTGATTGATATTTGATACTGGTTTTTTCAGTTCATAATTGTTTTTTGGCGCCCGTAATTAAAAGTAAAATTTCATAAAAATTTGTTTTTTTTGGGCCCTTTCCTTTAAACCAAGTTTTTTTACCTTAATGAATTTTTTATAGTATGGATGACTTGATTTAAAACGTGGATTAATACTTTAACTGCTCTACGGTTATTTTGGAAAAGTTTTTTTAAAAACTTTTTTAGTAAGGGGTTTTTTTACCACAGATAAAAGACCCACTACTTTGGGCAAATACTTTACAAAAGAATGGGCAAAGGTGTTTGGCGCAAAAAGGGGGCCAAATTAAATTCTAAAGTGTCCCCCACAAAAAATTGGGCCCTCGACTGTGGGGTTTTGAGAGCGGATTTGCCCCTCCCGGGGAGCAAACATTAAAAACACAAGGCCCAAAAACCCTTTTTCCCCCGCCCTTTCGTCTTTTGGGTTGGTTTAACTCGTTTCCCACGCGGTGTGTTTCCCAGAGCTTTTTGCAAAACCTTTTTAAAAGGGACCGCCTGGGGGCTGGGGCCCCAAACCCCTTTTCCCTTCCCTTGGAAAAAAGACGCGGAAGGTTCAACACAAAATTTCGTGGGCAAACCCCGAGGTGCCCCTGTCTGTCTATTTGTCTATCTGCCCAGGCGACGGTCTCAGTCCTTCCCTCACAACAAGAATGCGTAGCAAAACCCTTGATACGAGCAAAAAACCCCCCAACGTCTGTGCGCAAATGGCTTCCCGGGTTGTTGGGGAACTTGTTTGATTTTTTGGTTTATTATGGTTCTTTTTTTATTTATTTTTTTAAAATTTAAATTTTAAACAAATATTTACCAGGGAATAAAATTTTTGAGAGGCCCTAAGGGGGGGTGAAAGGGGCTATAATTTTTAATGCCATCTTTGGGCCAGGTTTTTTTTTCCCGAAAATTTTGGGGCCCTTAACTTTTAAAACAATTTTACTTCACCCAAAAATTTTATCCCTTTTCAAATTTAAAATTTAAATTTTAATTTTTTTGGCAACCACCGAAATTTTTTTTTTTTTTTTAATGAATTAACTTAAAGTGGCCCAAAAAAAAAGGGGAAAGTTTTGGGTTTTAAAAAATTAAATTGGGCATGTTTTGACGTCACTTTAAATTTTCGGGGGGTTTTTTCGGGACTTTCCAAAATACCCCAAAAAGACCCAAAGGCGCCCCATCGAGCCCCTCCCACAGAAAAAAAAAACCACGCGGCTCTCCCCCCCCCTCGCCCGGCCCCGGGCACTTGCCCAAGAGGTTTAAGTACCACACTACGAACAAACGGAAAAGGGGGGGTAGGGGGGGGGGTGAGAATAGGTCTGATCAGTGGGGGAAAAAAGCAACATTCTTCGATGCCCTTTGGGAACCAAACAAGGCAATTCATAAAAGGTAATCAAAAAAGGTAAAACTATTTATTGATTGTTTCCCCCCAAAATTTATTTTTTCAAATAAAATTCCCCTTTTTTAACCCACAGGGGTTTTGTTAAAGGGCCCAAATGGGGTTTTTGCCACAAAATAATAAGTACCACGTAGGGTTAAATTATCTGGGGTTTTTTGCTTTTTTTTTCCTAGGGGTTTTTTTACTTTTTTTTTAAAACCAGCTGAAAAATTTAAATAAACCCGGGATTTCGGTCGACTCACTGGGTCACACTCCCACAACTGTTTTTTTCATGGGGGAAAAGGCGGACAGAAAACCCAAATTGCCAACCCAACCCTGCAGGCCCTGACGAAAATCGACGAGTGAATGAAACTAAAAAAAGATAATATAAACTTTATGACTTTATAAATTTTTTGGGCCCCACTGACTTTAAAAAGGCCCTTTTTTTCGTTGTTTCGTCGACAAATTTTTGAAATTTTTTTAAAAAAATTTCTGAATAGAAAATCGGAATTAGTTATAGGGAAAAAACAATACAAAAATTTCAAAATCCATCTTTTTGGGGTATCGTTTAGCCCACTTTTTTTATTTTTCTTGTCGATTTCCAGAAAATGGGAAAAATGGGTGTGTGGGTGGGCCCTTTTAGAAAATTTTGTTTAAAAAAAAACGATTTTTGGGATTTTATTATACGTAAAAATACTTCTATTTTGGGGGAAAGTGTTTTATAAAGCGCTTTCCTTTCCGATCCCCACTCTTTTTTTTAAAAAATTTTCAATTCGTCTTAAAATACCTCCCCAATTTCTAGAAGTATTCATGCACACGCCCCCGCCCGTCAACCCGGTGATATTTTTTCGTCCGTGGTTTCATCCACCCAATTTTTAACAAAAATAAAATAGCCCAAAAAAAAAGTCCTTTGGGGTTGCGCATTGTTTTTGGGAAAAGGGAAAGTTTTAATTTACACCGGCTTTTTTGCCCCACCAAACCACGGGGGGGGGAGACAGTTTTTTACTTACTCCCAAATATTTTGTTTTTTATTAGGGAAGGTTTTTTTTGGGTTACTTATTAAAATTTATTTGGAAAAAAGTCTTTACTGAATAATTAAAAACAAAACACCAGGGGTTTTTTACAAACAAAACCTGGGTTCCCCCCCCCCCCCCCATCGCCCAAAACACCCTCTCTCCTCTCACGGTAGACCTGACACGGGGTGTAAAAGGGGGAAAACGCCCTTCTTTAAGAAGGACCAAAAGGGCCCAAACCACGGGTAAAAAAGTGAGTACACTTGGGGCGGGGGGCGGTTTTTTAAGCCCCTGTCTCCAAAGCCCCTGATTTTTTTTTGGGCCTTCAAAACCCCTGGGGGAAACCGAAGGTTTTTTGCTACACTTTCCCAAAAGGGGGGGCCTAAAAAGAAAAACCGGCCCCGGGTTTTAGAAGACTAAAAGCCCCTTTTTAGGCCCTGTCCCCCCCTAACGCCCCCCCACGATTTTTTGGGTTGGGGCCCGCACACTTTGCAAGGGGGGGCTGTACTTTTGCTCGAGGTAAAACCAAAAATTTCCCCAAAAGGGTTGGGTGGGGGGTTGGGGGGGGGGGGTTTAAAAAAAAATCATTACAATATTCGTTTTAATTAGTTTATTGTTTTTAACGCTCATTTGACTCAAAAAATGTTGAAATTTAAATCATTTTAGGCTTTGGGAAAAAGCCGGGTTTTTAATAGAAAATAAATTTTTATTGTGACAATTTTTTCAACGTTAAAAATTTTTTAATAAAAAATTTGGGTTTTTTGGGAAACAACACCATATTTTTTCATTAAATAACAGTAACTGAAATGTGTACTGGGGGGGGGGGGCCCCCAAAAATTTAAAACAAAATTGATTTTTCTTTGCATATTTAATATAAATAACTGCAAAAATTATCCCGAGTTGGGGACCCTCCCTCATCTTAAAAAATTTGTGTCTTTTTTAAATTATTGTTTGGCACCCAAGTCGTCTAAGATGAAATTTAAAACTTTTTTACTTTAATTACTTATTATTATAATAATATATTTTTCCATATAAAAAAATATTTATAAAAAAAAAAAAAAAAAAAATATATACTTTATATAAATATATTAATTAAAAATTTTAAATACTATTTACTTTAATTCAAAAAATTAAAAAAAGCCCCCCCCCAAAACCGGGGTTCCAACCACGGGCCCCTCCCAACTCCGGTAAAAGGGGGCCCGAAACACAAACCCATCAGGAGGGGTAAATTTATTTTATGAATTGTTTTTTGCTTTATACATCTAAAGGGGAAAGGGTTTAATATCCCTCACCGGGAATGGGGGAGACCTGGGGTTTTTGAATCCCGGGTTTGGGGCGAATTTTTAAAATTTATTTGGTTTGGGGTAGTAAACTGGGAAGTTTCCGCAAACCCCTTTTTTCGGGCGCTTTGGGTTTGGGAAAAGGAAATTTTTTTAAGCAAAAAAGCGTATAATAACGTTTTTTCCAAAAAAATTTTTTTTTTCGATTACGCTCAAATTTAAACACCAAATTTTAATTCAAAAAAATTAAAGGGGTTCTGTAAAAAAATTTATTAAAATGGGATAAACCCATGTGGGTGTTTTTAGTTCGAAGATTTTTTTTTAAAAAATCTAAAAAAATCTTTAAAATTTGGGCGTTTTTTTATAAAAAATAAAAATTTTTTTTCGATTGCCCCCTAAAAAACGGGCATTTTCTAAGTTCAGATTTTTTCCAAAGGCCCTCCAGAAAATTGCTTGCAATTATGAAATTTTTTTTAACCCGGGAAAATCTTTGTTTACAAAAACAAAAAAAAAAAAAAAGGGGGGAAAAAAAACGGATTTGTTTCCCCCGGGGTAGGGAAAGAAATTTTCGCTTCGCCGCTACGCCCCATCCAAAACTAGGAAAACGTTTAAAGCCCCCCCGGGCTTTTTGCGGGGATACCCGAAATTTTGGTGCTTTTAGCGGGCCATGTGTTAGCGGTTTTTTCTTTTTTTCTGTGAAAAAATCATGCCCAATTTAAATTTTTTTTTTTTTAATTTAAATTAAATTTAAAAAAAACTTTAGTTTTTTTATTTTTTTTAATTAACGTTTTTTTAAAAAAGAAAAAAAATTTCGAAAAATTTGCGTTTTTTTATAAGAAAAAATTATTCGTTGGGGCTCAAATTTCACACGAATATTTAAATTCAAAAAATTTAAAAGGTTTTTGGGGAAAAAAATCTTACAATCGGAAAAAAAGCAATGGGTTTTGTTTATAAGTCAAAGAATTTTTTTAAAAAAAAAAAAACAAAAAATTTCGTTTTTCCATGAGAAAAAATTTTTTTCCGATTTTTGCTCAATTTTCCAAAACGAATATCTTAATTCAAAAAATTAGGGTTTTCTGTAATAAATCTTTAAAAAATGGGATAAAGCTTGGGTGTTATAAGTCAAAAAATTTTTTTAAAAAATCAAAAAAAATCGAAAAAATTGCGATTTCCTGAAAAAATTTAATTTTTCGAATGGGGCCTCAAACGGTGGCATTTCCCTAATTTCAGAGATTTCGAAGGTCTCCAAAAAATTTTTATTGCTATAACTAGGGGGATAAGGCTAAAAATTAGGGGTTTTGGGTAGAGGTCTAAATTTTGGACTGTATCCCCCAAACAATTTTCTAAAAATTTGGCCCTCGAGGTGCCATGCAAAATTGTAAAAATTCGAAAATTAAAAATATCAAACAAAATTTTTATCCTAAGATTAAAAAAAATTTATACATATTGTGATAAAAGTCCAAAATTTTTATAAAAATACAAAATTACCATAATGTATATCTAACCATATTTTTTTCACCCTTTGACTTGTATTCCAAATTTTCACACTGTGCTGGGAGGGTTTTGGGCCCACCAACGTGGGTTTTTTTGTTGGGCCCTGAAATTTTCCCTTTAAAAAAACTCAGAATAAATTTTTCTAAAAAAAGGGTCGAGGTGCCCCCAAAAAAGGGGCTTGCTTTAGGAGAAAAAAGGGGGGTGTACTAAAGGGGTTGATAACCTAAAATAAATTTAAATCTTTTCAAATTTTAAAATTTTAAAGGGCGCCCCAAAATTTTCTTTATTGTAGATTAAAAATCTAAAATTTAAATTTTAAAAAAATTAAAATTTCCCATATATGTAAATCTGACAGATAATCGCCCTGACCACCTTTATAATTTACTCAATATTAAAGGAAGGGGATCGTGTGACCACTTGTTTTTGGGCTCAAAATTTTTCCAAAATTACGAATTAGGACAAAAGAACCCTTTTTCAATGCCTTGGGTACAAATTTTTACACCAAAGGACTTTTTACCCCTTTTCATTTTTCACACATTTTCTCAAGATTAACCCCAAGTGTAAATTTGGGTTTACCACTCGTTTTGTCCCCAAAATTTTTCCCAATAATCGAAAAAAGGCGAAAATAATTATTAACAAACCTTTTGGGGACCTTTTCACACAAAAGGACTTTGAACCCCCTTTTTTACACTTTACTCAAATTAACGAAAAGGGATATTGCTTAAACCCACTCGTTTTGTCCAAAAAATTTGGGCCCAAAAATACGAATTAGGGCGGGAAAAAGTTTTTAAAAAACCCTTTGGGTACATTTTCGCGCAATGGACTTTGAAACCCCCTTTTTTAAAAAATTTAAATCCAAAAAAAAGAAAGTGTATAGTGTGACCAAACGTTTAAAACCCAAATTTTGTCCCCAAAAATCGAATTTGGGGATTTTTTTTTTTAAAACCTTTGGGGAATTTTTTGGGCCCACAATCACATTTTCAAAAACAAAAGTTTTCAAAATTTCAAATTTTTTAAATTTTTTTAAAAGTAAAAAACGCCCCACAAGGGAAAATACCCCAAAAAATTTTTTCAAAATTTTTTGGGGTGCTCTATAATAGCCTGGCAAAAAGCTTTCCCTTTTTCTAAAAGTTTAAAACGGGCAAAGTTAATCTAACCAAAATTCCCCTTACCCTTGCAGGGGGCCCCGTTCCCGGGCTAAATTTTGGAAAATTTCTTTTGTAAATAAATCTTAAAAAATCTAAATGAAAATAAAAACCGAAAAAATGTTATGGAAAAAATCTACGACTTTTCCCCTGCACTAATAAATAAAAAATACTGTACCTATTTTTAAAAACTCAAAAAACTGTGCTTTTAAAGAAGATATTTTTTAAAAAGTTTATTAACTAATTACCAATTCACTGATCTTTTAATTTCCCAAAAATAAATTATAAAAATTAAAAAAGTATGAAGACCATAAAAAAATGGAGGATCGATTGACCAAAAAAGGGCTCATCCATCAACCCTGGCTTATAATTATTTTTGCGTTTTTGCAAAGCGGCCCCTTAAAATTTCCCGTACATGATTCCCCAAAATCATGAAAATTTTTAATTTTTGATCCAATGGTTTTTGGGTTTACATTTGACTACAAAACCCCCCAAAATTTTTAGGGTTTCTGAAATAGGGTATTTTTACGCCTTTTTTGTTTTGAGAGGGGTTCCCCAAATCCCCTTGCGTAAAAAATGTAAACCCCAAGGGGTTAAAAAATTATTTTTTTGTCCTAAATTTGAATTATTGGGGGAATAATTTGGGCAAAACCCTTTGGGCACCCTATACACCCCTTTTCCCTTAATCCTTTTAAATAAAATTTGGGGGTAAATTTCAAGAAAAAATCAAAAACAAAATCAAAAAAATTTTTATCAAAAAAAAAGTAAATGGCCCAAATTGGGAAAAAAAGCTTTTTGGTTAAATTTTTCCAAACATTTTTGTCAAAAGGGGGTTTTAAAATTTTTGGGAAAATGTAATTAAAAAGGTTTTCCTTAATTGCATCAAAAATGAAAAATATTTCTACAACAATCTAATTTAAATTTAAACCCAGGAGTTTAGCGGGCTGAAATGGGCCCCCATTCCCCTCAAACCCCCCCGGGGCCTTTATTCTGTTTAGTTCCCCGTTGGGGCGTTTCTTTTTGTGGGTGTACGTCGAAAAAAACAGCCGAATCGCCCGGGAAAAGATTTTAGCTGAAATTTTTTGAAAAGGGATCCGGGAAAGAATTAACTGAGAACTGTTTTTAAAAAAATCCCTAGGGTTTGTTGCGATTTTTTTCCTACAAGAATGCAAATTTTTAAAAAAAAAGGGGTTTCCCTTTTGTTTAGGGCCCCCAAATTTTTAAAAACCCCAATTTTTTTTTTTTTTTGAAAAAAAATTTTTTTTTGGGTTTTTTTATTGCCCGGCCCCTGGGGAAAAGCCCGTGCCCAAGGGGTAAAAACGATCTTTTCCCCGTCCCGTCCCCCAAAATTCCGCTCGGATTTGGAAAAACCTTGGGAATCTTACCCCCGTTTTTTCTTTCTGGGTTTTGTTTTTCCCATAGTATTGTCCCCCAGATGAAAAGACCCATACACTGCTTATATGCTTTCAAAAAAATTTTTAAAAAATTTTTTTTTAAAAAACAATCCGAAAAACAAAATCTTTTTCCCCACCAAAGGGGGGTTTGGGCCAAGGTATCCCCGTCCCCCAATTTCGGGTATAAGGGGGTCTTTTCCCCAAAAAAAAACCCAGAAAAAAGCCCAAAAATCGTTGTTGGGCGAGTTGGGCCCTTTTGTGGCTCGTTGGGGCCCCCCTTTTGTGGGTCGTTCCCGGGAAATTTTGTGGGGTCGTTGGCTTCTTTTTTACGTTTTCTGCTTCCAAAGCAAAAGGTCCAGGGTTTTGAACCCTCAAAAACAGAATTTTTTAAAATTCTGATTTGGACCCCCAATTCCCCTTTATTTTTGCTTAGGAGTTTTTTTAAAAAAGGTGACCCTTTTTTGCCTTTCCCAGCACTAGCAACGAAGCACATAATAAATTCAAGTTTTCTGAATCGGCCTTGGTTTTATTCTGGCGTGGGTCCCCCGGGGGTGTTCGCCCCTGTCCCCCCTACCACTGAAATTTCTTTTATTTTTCCCATTACAAAATTTCGATCTTTTTGGGTTTGGGTTTTTCGCTCCCTCGCCCATTGCGTCGGGCCTAAAGGGTTGGCTTGGTCGCTTTTTATTTACTGTCCCCCACTGAAAAAAACATTTTTTTAATGAGTGGGGAGACTCTAAAAAACAATTTTTTTTTTTTTTTTTTTTATTCCCTATTTTATTTTCCCCCCGGGAAAAATTTGGGATTCAAGTTTTTATAACTATATTGGGTATAAATAAAACGCCTTTTTTAATTTTGTTGGTAAAAAGGCGCGTCAACTTAAACCATATATGATTATAACTAAAGTTTTTATTGAAAGTAAAGGGGGAAATTTAAAGGGAACCCACGAAAACCCCACACAAATTTTAAAAATATAGAACCCATCTAAAATTTTTAAAAACGTATTTTTTATTTAAAAATTAATTTTTACATTTTATTTATTTTTTCATAAAATAAGCCCTTTTGGCTAATTTGATAATTTGGGAGTCCCGGGTAAATTTTTTTTTAATTAATTTTTTTAATTTTTTTTTAACAAAAAAGTCAAGAACTCACCTTGGGGTCTCGAATTTTGAAATTTCCGTACCCGAAAAAGAAATAGTGCCAAATTTCCACGTTTTGTTTTTAAAATTTTGGGGGGACTTAAATTTTCCATTAGGGCCCAGGGCCCCTTTTCCCCCACTATTTTTGTATTCTTTTTCTACGCCCCTTTTAATATTTCCCAAAACTACTCAAAATTTTAAAACTTTTAAATCCCCAAATATACACGAAATAATAGTAACGCGGGTCACTTTTCTTGTGTCTTAAAATTTTTTTTTTCACGCCCCGTAGTTTCGGGTCAACGTGTGTAAAAAATCATTCGAATTTCCTCAAGCGAAAAAGACGAAGTGTAAAAGATCAAAAAAATACAAATTTCCCTTTTTTACTAATTAAAAATTTAAAAACAACTAAGGAACCCCCCCCAAAAAACCCAATTCCTAATTTCTTTAAACTTTTCTGTTCTTAAAAGGCCCCCCTAGTAAATTTTTACAGACCCCCCAATTTATTTTTTCGATGCAAAATTTAGTGTTTTAAAGTTTTTTTCCACTGTGGGGGTTAACTTTTTTGAAAAAAATTGACATTTTCCCCCATTTTATTTTTTTTTACTACCAAAGGGAACGTCCCCCCCATTTACACCCGTTTTTTTACTTCTTTTCCCCCAAAATTGTAATTTTTAAAAAAATAAAAAATGGGAACTTTTTTTGGGAATTTTTGTTTTTAAATTTTCCCTTTTTTTTTTCACCCCGTTTTTCCCTTTACAAAAAAAAACCCGTGCAAAAGGGGTTTTTGGTCCCCCTTTTTTGGCTATTTTTACGCCCGTAAAAAAGACGAAAAGCACGTGGGGAGATCAAATTTTCAGCCTTTTTTAACCTTTTTGCTTTTTCCCGGGCCTGTGGGGAAATAATTTTTTTTTAAAATAGGAACTTTCCCCAAACGCTTTTTTTTTTGTCGCGTTTTATTTGGGGTAGCTTTTTAAAAAATTAAAATTTTTAAAATTTAATTTTAAAAAAAATAAAAAAAATATTTAAAACCCGGCCCCCCTACAAAAGGCCCAAACCCTTAGGGTTTTTTTTGGTCTTTGAATTTTTTTTATAAAAAAGGGTGTGGGGAAGGGTTAAAAAACTTTATGTTTAAAGTTTTTTATACAAGGCTGTGGGGAAAGATCTAAAATCTATATTTTCGTGCTATTTTTTGGGGGATTTTTGACCAAAATGGTGGGCTACCCAAATTTATTTTCCCCCAGGACCCTTTAAAGTAGGGTTTATGTTTTACTTTTGAAAGAAAAAATTGAAAAAATTAAACCAAATCTATAGAAATAAAAGGGGGTTTTAAAATTTAAACCCCCAAAAAATCAAATTAAAACCCTTTTTTTTCCCATGATTTCCCGGCTAACTTTTTTTAACTTTTTTTTTCCAAAAGGGCCAATACATCACCATTACCTTAATGTGCATGTGAAATATAAACGTTGTATCCCCACCCGTTTGGTCAGAATCGGCCCAAATGTCACGAAAATATCGCACTAAAAACCGAAAAAAATCGTAAAAGTACGATATTCATGAGAAATATTTCTTCGATTCCGTATCCGTATCCGTATCCGATTCCGATGCCGTATTCGGGTAGAGAGCGAACAAACAGACAGAAAAAAACAAAAAAAAACACACGAGCTAAATTTTTTGGGGGGTCGGTGAAATTGAAGTCTTCGCTTCGCTCATCCAAAAATCGATAATAATAAACACTTGCTCATGGGAACGAACAAGGTTTTCGTGCGGGCGTTAGGAGACAGGGCCTAAGAAGACTTTTAGTCTTCTTAGCCCCGCTTCGCAACGTGTAGCACAACCGTCGGTCACAGGGGCTTAGAAGCCAAAAAAAGGTCCGGGGGCTTAGGAGACAGGGGCTTAGAAGCGGACACCCTTGTGGGGGTACTCTGTTATGTTATCTGTGACCAAACGCTACCTGACAAATAGGAGCAAACAAGGAAACTCAAGCATCCCAACCCTAACCTGACCACATTGAGTTCATGACGATGTTTTTACACCATGCCGCCTGCGTTTTAATTTTTTTGACTGCTGACTTGGCACTGTAAGTTTGTTTTCACGTGATACAAGCTACTTTTTACTTCTTATTAAATATACAATGGCAATGGTGTAATTTCAAGCTATTGTTATTATAATTACGATTCGTACACAGTACTTGATGTTAGATTGCAAGACAACATATTCATATTCATTTTTGGTTAGATGTGTTTAGTGTGGTGTTACGACTTATGCTAGCCCCCCCCCCCCCCCCCCCCCCCAACACCACCACAAATTTTATTAAAGTTATAAATAAATAAAGTTGGGGAATCCATACAGCTATGGTACATGTAAATGTCAACTGCGTAAGTGCCGACCTCGGCGTAGCGTATTTATCGTCATTCACACTTATCCAAGGGCAAGGTCATCACTTTAGTTATCTGTGTCTACGGCGACGATTTTTCATCTGACTCTTCTTATTGAATACGTTTATTTATACCTCATAAATAATTACACTTGCGTGGCGTGTTTATTATACTATACCATTTTGACCAACATGAATGCTGTGTGCATGTGGCTGTTTCAGAGTAGTTATTGATAACTAAGTTAACTTACTCCCTTGATCACATTCCC
>JAMZAV010016534.1:0-11300 GCA_024449915.1 Sweltsa coloradensis | reverse complement strand
CCCTTTGGATGTAAAATGTTTGGTACTCTTCTGAGTATCGGGCGTTTTCTCGCCGTCCTGTTTGTATCTTGTTCATTTGTAGTGTTCGTTTGTGTTCTCTGTTATTGTCTGCGACTGAGAGTGTTTACCTCCATCTATTTGTATTTTATATTGATTCCTCTTTACCAGGGGCGCCGACTCCGTGGGTGCTCAGGGGCTGAAGCACCCCTCGGATTGTTTGGAAGGGTGCTGCGCACCCCTCCAATATTCTTAATCAATTAAAAAGTGGTGTTCGTCCTTTCCTAACCCCGATTGAGATTCCTGTTTTGATTGCGCAGCCAGTTATTACCTGAATATATTGTGCCATTTTCGATTTTTTACGCGTTTTCAGGCCTTCTAAAGTTGTAAATTTGCAAATTTTCTGGGCACTAACGGTTACAATTTTCAAGCATATCCTGGTTTTGCCAACAAAAAAAACGAACTCGCTCCCCCCCCCCCCCTCTAGATACATAGACAGTTTTAGTTTAATAATTATGTGAAATTGGAAATCTTGAAAATGAATCCATGAATCAAGGCTAGATCCACCACAATAAAATACACCAAATCATCATGATAATTACAAAGGATTATTTTATTACTGATATAGCTTTGAGGGGTTTTGATGGAAGTGAAATATTTCAGCACTCCTCGGAATTTCGAAAACCCGGCGCCCCTGCTCTTTTTTTTTACGTTGCTATTATCGCGCCTCGCAGTACCAGTGTAGCACCATGACGTTCATTTTTTTGCAAAAAAAAACGAACTCGTTCCCCCCCCCCCCCCCTCTAGACACATAGACAGTTTTCGTTTAATAATTATGTGAAAATGAAAATCTTGAAAATGAATCCCATGAATCAAGGCTAGATCCGCCACAATAAAATACACCCAAATCATGATAATTACAAAGGATTATTTTATTACTGATATAGCTTTGAGGGGTTTTGATGTTAGTGAAATATTTCAGCACTCCTCGGAATTTCGAAAACCCGGCGCCCCTGCTCTTTATTTTTTTTACGTTGCTATTATCGCGCCTCGCAGTAACAGTGTAGCACCATGACATTCATTCGTTGATTTTTAATGTTTTTCTTGCATTGCGTGGCATGATTGTCCTCTCATTTGTGCTTCTTGTGTTTACGTTTCTGTTTCTTTGTTCATGAATAAGGCTGCAGAGGGCAGTATTGTTGCCCTATATCAGCGTTGAGTGACTAATATTACGTTTCTGTTTTTTGTACATGTACAGGCTGCAGAGGGCAGTATTGTTGCCCTATATCAGCGTTGAGTGACTAATATTACGTTCTGTTTCTTTGTACATGTACAGGCTGCAGAGGGCAGTATTGTTGCCCTATGCAGCCTTCCCTAATAACAATAAATACAATAGTACTCACTGTACACTGAGCTGATGTTGCAGCCTCACAATCTCGTCCCTGCGAAGAACGTCCAGGATCTGCTGCCTCTCCCAGTTGGTGAGCGGGGGAGAACAGGGTCGGGGTCGGGGGCCTCGTCCATCCCTGATCCAGAGAGCAGAGGACATATTTATGTTAGTTTTGGAGAGAAAAAGAGGAGATGCTGAGGCTGGCGCATCATCGGTATCATCATTCTATGATATTATCCAGTACGCGTATTCCTAAATTAATTAATTGATTTTGAATTTAAAAATCGTGAAATCTCCGTAATTTACTCAATTTTGGTCAACTTCGAGGAGTTATTCCAAGCGTACAGATTTTTAACGCGAATTTGCATACTGGATATCAACGTTTAAATAAATGTGAACGCGCACATTTGTAAGATAAAGTTTGATGGGAAATCATGTTTGGATTTCCCATACCAAGTGCTGTGGATATCATCAATATAAAAGTACTGTTATTAACATGTATGCAAAATTTGGTATTGATATTACCAACCGTTCAGCAAAAATTATTAACACCTGAGTGCGCGCATTTTGAGTTGGGCCACTCAGCGACTATTCTTCGGACATGTCAAAAGCATGGACAGGGAGAGGTTGAGAAGGAGAACGATGTAATTGAAAATACCAGGGAGAATGATGATTTTTGTTAATGCGCTAAGGCTATTCGAGAAACGCCTTATGCGGGATTCAAACCACGTCCTCGTAGACGCGCGGACCAGCGCCCTAATGTATGTGCCATCGACCGCGGATGGCTGACCAAGGGGCAGACCTCGACAACAATGGCAGGAGAGTGTGAGGAAAGATGTGAAACAGAGGGAGGAGACTGGAATGTGGTGGAAAGAGAGGAGATGGAGCCAACCCAACGCATCGTCACAAAACTCGAAAATTCCCCCCAACTGCCCATGCGTCGCTCCTTCACGCTGTGGGGTGAGTTTGTCTTCCAGGCCGCGAAATACCTGGGAATGACCTTCACCTCACCACCACCACCACCCTTACCACCAACCTGATTGGGGGATGCGGCATTCGAACCACGTCCTCGTAGACACTGCGGGGCCGTGTCGGGGCTGTACTTTCCGGACACTGCGCCATACATTCCAGATGTTCCTGCGCCCCATGTTCGAACACGCTACTGCTGCTCTTGCGCCAGTCCTTGGTCGTCACCTCGGGGTTACTGCTCGCTCGAGCGTCGTACCCTGCGTCGTATTGCCTGCCTTCACCCTGCCACGCGCAACGGCGAGGCGTGCGACGTAACAGGGTTGAACCCTGCCGATGCGACTCGATGCCGCACCGCCTCGTATGTGCACCACCTCCGTGAACCCACCGCTCTCCTACGCCCCACCGGTGCCCGCCCCGACCCCCGACGACGTCCTCGGCACGGTACCAGTACCCGAGCCACGCGGATGCCCTCCCTGTGGTCGCCGGCCCCAGGTGACTTGTTCGACGAGAGCCGGGAGCTGGCATGTGGTACCTGGAGCGCGGTACTCGACGGTTCTTGCCTCCTCGCGATGTGTGAGTGCGTTAGTGGGGGTGAAATTTAGTTTTGGGGGGGGGGGGGGGGGGCAACTTGACGGAGCCGCGATGGCGATTTTTGTGACAGTGCCTTGAGAACCACAATCAGTTTGTGTTTTTGTGCTCATATGCCCGTCCTAGTTTGTATTCTTGTTCATTTGTGTTTCTACTGTTGTTGTCCACGAGTATTTACCCCCATTTATTTGTATTTTGATTTCTCTTTACTTTTACTTTTTATCGCTGTCTGTCGATTTTTTTTTAAAGCTTACACTGCTCTGCTTACTCCGTCTTTGGCTTTCGCCTCCTGTGTAGGTGGTTGCCCAGTTGCCCTTACTATTATTGCGCCTCACAATGCCAGTGTAATACCCATGACATCATTTTTGGATTTTTATTGTTTTTCTTGCATTGCGTGACATGATTACTTGTCCTCTTACTGGTGCTTCTTGTGTTTACGTTTGTTTCTTTGTTTGTACATGTAGACTGCAGAGGGCAGTATTGTTGCCCTATATCAGCCCCTTGGGCAGGAAAATATCATAATAATCATAATATCATACAATACAACGCAGAGTTGCACGTGTGACTAAAGATAATGATGAATGATGATTTTGATTTCTTACAGATGTCATGAGCCATGCAAGTATCGATGAAGAGAAAGTATGAAAGTGGGAAAGGGAGAGAGGGATGAAGGAAGAGAGAGAGAGAGAGAGAATAGTTGATTAATCAACTTCACAGGGTATAAATCTTGTTTTTCCGTCTGGCTCTCAAAATCAATCCCTTGATAATTAGTGACCCTGACGCGGTGACCTTGATTCTCCTCCCCCTCCCACTCCCACCGCCAGCGTCTCCGATTGGCTGCTCCAGCCCCCATCATGAATCAATAACTCGCCACCACCTCCGTCACCACGTGCCACAGGTGACTGTTTTAGACGGCAGCTACTTGTTGTAGCATCTTATACTCTGCTCTCTGACTTTGAACCTTCCTTAAAACCTAAACCTATGGTTATTGTTTAATAATATCACGTTTTCTTCCGTTTAGTAATTAAGTGTCACCTTTGGACTTGATTTTTGGATTGGATATTGCTTTAATTTCAATTTCAATTTATTGAGCGTTTCATAATTACAATCATAATTACATTCATTGTGGTGCACAAACGTCTCATATTTATGCAACTTGGCTAATCGAGACGAAGGGAGGGACGTAAGGGATGACGTGGGGCGACGAGGGGTGGACAGGCCGGTGCTGGTCAGAACTAGCCACAAGCGTATGGGGAGGGCAGGGGTTCCCCCACGTCGTGGTCGTCTCCTTCTGTATCATCATCCGTCCGTGTTGTCATTGTCGTCGCCGTCGGGAAGGTAGTCGAAGGGAAGGGGAAAGTCCCCGACGACGACAGTGGCGGATCTAGGACATAATCATGGGGGGGGGCGATTTGCGTGTGAATGTACAGTCGTGGGAAAGGGACTAAGCGCGGACGCACGGGGGGTCCGCCCCCATTAATTGCGCCGCAGGCGAAAATTTTGAAAATCAGGTTTTAGAGTGCATTTGGTGCGTTTTAGACAAAAGTGGTGGGCGGAATGTAATACGGAAACAATGTAGTTGTGTGCACCAATTTGTTTTGTCGTCATGTCGAGCTTACAATTTACAGCATTGGCCTAGATTGCAACATTATTATGAACGTTTGATCTTATTTTCAATTCATCATTTTATTTATTTATTAAACGTCTATCCTATTTAGTTAAAAAAGATTCACATAGGAGGACAACTTTAAATCGAAGTACACTGATGCAGACACATTTTAGAAGCAAACTGATTATTTATGACAACATGAAGGAACGTTGATTTTTATTGGGAGTTTAAATAAATAGCGCCGCAGGCGAAAATTTTGAAAATCAGGTTTTAGAGTGCATTTGGTGCGTGCACAATAAAATAATAAAATCATTTTTAAATTTTTAAAGAATCATGGGGGGGGGCGATGCCCCACCGCCCCCCCCCTGTATCCGCCACTGGACGACGACCCAGAGCTCGCCATTAGTTTCAGGGAGAAAAACTCCCCTAATCAAGGGCTAAACCGCGAGAAGGGGGTAATGACAACACGCGGATGAATGATGGGTATGGCGATAACATATCGCAGGGGCGTCGGGTTTTCTAAATTCCGAGGGGTGCTGAAATATTTTATTGACATTTCGAAGGAAAATTATCCTTTTTAATTGTCATGAATTGGATATGTTTTATTCAGTAGCGGATCTGGTCCTGATTCATGGGGGGGGGGGGGATTTCTTCTCTAGATTTTCATATAATTATAAATCGAAAACTACCTATCCACGTATCTGTGGGGAGGGGGAGGTAGTGCGATTCCGCAAAATCAGGGTCTGTTCGAAAGTTTCAGCCGTACGTGTCCCTTATCGCAGAAGGCGAGAAATTTTTCTAATTTCCTACTTTTGAAGGCCTAAAACCCGCGTTTAAAAATCGAAAATTGCACAATAGGAGATGGTAATTGGTCACGCAAAGAAAATCTAACGGTGGGGGGGGGGGGGGACAATCACCCATCTCCCTACTGTATCCGTTACTGATTTTATTTAATCATTGTAGCCTCTTTACAATTGAGTGTGGACATTTGGTTTAGTCTTACGAAAAGATTGGAATCGCATGTAAAAATGTATTTTTTTAAATTCCCTTTTCTGTTGAGGCATTCACAGGAAAGTCTACCATTGAATGTTAGGGGGGTAGATTTGTTATTCGCAAAACAAGAAAATGCCACAGGACAGCTCAAAAATTTGTTATATATAGGCCGAATTTTTATTTAGATTCTGAATATTTGGAGGGGTGCGCAGGCTACGCAGCCCCTCCAAATCTCTGAGCACCCACGGAGTCTGCGCGGACGGCGCCCCTGACACATCGTCAATTATCAAACAATCATTTGATAAATATTGGTAGATTTAATAAAACGAAGTAAGATATCCAACAATATAGAGATGCGTGTATTGCTCGCACACGCAATCACTGATAGTTTTCTATAACACTGTGTAAATGTATGTTTTAGTTAATTGTATTGCCAGAGTATTTGCCTTGGCAGCATATAAGTTCACTGAAAGCATCACGGCATCCTCGAATACGAAATCGGCACTCATTTACAATTTTAATTTTACTGTCAAACTTTTGTTATCATTATACTCATCCACCTTCGAAAACGTGTGTTTGAAATTTTCTTACAAATTTTATTTTATAAAGCTGGCATCCATGACTAATTTGCTGTATTGTAGTCTGCTTATGAGGAAAATGCCCGTAATAAAAGTCGTCCTTTTGTAAACACAATTCAATATAATGTTACGGTATATAAATGCTGAGATTATTAAAACAACTTTAGAGTAACGAAATGCAGTTTTTAAACATTTACATGGCTTTTATAACAGAAATCGTATGCAATTTTTCGTGGTTTTCCGGTATGTTTCATATTATCTTTTTTGCATCATATTTCTATAAAGTATTTTTAAAGGGGCGATATTATTACCAACTAGGAAAACGCTAAAGTCCCGCCGCGTTGATGGATGAGCTTTTTAAAGGTTTTAGTTTGCGTGGGATATCTTTACTTTTGCAAGTGCTTTGTTTTGCTGCCTACGCATTGAAGGTGAATGTTGTCAAGTTTCTTTTGTTTCTTGTCAATTGGTATTATTTACCGTAAAAAACTTGTATTAAAAGCTTATTTCTATGGATTCTGGCTAAATTTTTCCACTTTTTCTTTCAAAAGGTAATACATAACCATAATCTTAATGTCCATGTATAATATGAACGTTGTAGCCCACCCGTTTGGTCAGAATTGGCCCAAATGGCACGAAAAATATCGCACAAAAAGTCAAAAAACGTATATTAAAAGCTTTATTTCTCTCGATTTTGGCTAACTTTTTCAACTTTTTCTTTCAGAAAGCAATACATCACCATTACCTTAATGTCCATGTGAAATATGAACGTTGTAGCCCCACCCGTTTGGTCAGAATTGGCCCAAATGACACGAAAATATCGCACTAAAAATCGAAAAAAATCGTAAAAGTACGATATTCATGAGAAATATTTCTTCGATTGTACCCAAAAACGTGGCAAGTCTAAGTTCAGAGAAAACGAAGGTCGTGTCAAATTTTCATTAAGATCGCATATGCCGTTTGCCCGGTAGAGAGCGAACAAACAGACGGAAAAAAAACAAAAAAAAAAAAAACAAAAAAAAAAAACAAAAAAAAAAACAACGGAGCTAATTTTTTTGGGGGGTCGGTGAAATTGAAGTCTTCGCTTCGCTCATCCAATTAGTGTGCCCGTTAGAAGTCGGCCGTGCCAGGCCCCTTTTGAACAAGTTCTTAAAATTATTTACAATTCTTGAAATTATCTAAAAGCCCTTTTGCATTGTATTGATATAAGTTTATGCTTGTTGTATGGAGGGATGAAGATGAAAGGAAGGAAAATAACCATCGCAAATTTCAACAATGAATCCTGTAAGCTGGCGGCATGGTTCAGAGTCACGTCCCTGTTGTAAAAATTAAAATCCCCAAGGATATTTAGAGAAGCGGCGCTCTTAGTGGCGCTCAACACTCAACACACCATGATCATAAATGTCAATCACTTGTATGGTTGTGCCGAAATATCTGACACAGCATGGATAAAGGTAGTCAGTTGGTTTCTGTCTGTTGTCCAGTGTAGTGCGTGCATGTCGTTCGTGGTGGGTTGTCATTGGAAGTTTCGTGCTAGTGAGAGCTGTTAGCGGAAAAATATTGCAAATCGGATACCAGCGCAAATTTTGCATGGGGGTAGATAAAAATATCAGAATAAAAATCCGCCGGGAGGCAAGCGATATCTCATCCCCAACACCCCCTAAATCTTCCCTAAAATTAGGATAATTCATAGCTCTAACCCAAAAAAGAATTTTAATTCAAATTAGTTATTAAAATTATGTTTTAATGTGTTTTAACCCAATCGGCCTATTCTCATTTCCTAAAACACATTTTTAACCCCCATCCCTAATTGTTTATAATATTTTTACCTTGATTCCAGCATTTACCAGTGAGGCACCTAGGGAGTTATCAACATGAAATTGGCATGATGGTTCATAATAACCTGAAAAATAATAATCCGCCGGGAGGCAAGCGATATTCCACCCCTTTGTTCTCTACACCCTTAACTTTGGGAAAAACGTAAGGTAGTATTTAATACATTTGAATATTTCAATTGTGATTAAAGTTATAGTCGAGGGTTTTAAGTCCATAAACAAATCTTTCATAAAAAAACAAAAAATTTTTTTTCCCCCCAACCCTAAAAATCTATTTTAGGAAAAAACACTGTTTAGAATTTACCAACATGAAATTTGGGACGGTGGTAGAAAAAATTTAAAAGAATTCTATTCCGTTGGGGGGCAAAAAATTTTTTACCCCTAGTGCCCTCTACACCCCTTAAAAATTGGTTTTGGTACGGGTCGATTCTAACATTGAAATTTTTAAAAATTACCCAAATAATTTTATGCTCAAGCATGTTTCCCCCAATCAACCAAATTTTCTCGTGATTTTTTTTACCCCCACCCTAATAGTGTTTTTTTTTCACAAAAATTTATTAGCAGGGAAAATTTGGCATGGTGAAAAACAAAATAAGAAAAATTTTCCTTGGGAGGAAAAACGATATTTCACCCGTGCCCCTATCATCCCTTAAAATTGGATTTGGTATAGGTGTTTCTATACATTGTAATTATTAAAATTATCCAATAATTTATGCTCAAGCATTTTTCCATCAATAAACCAAATTTTTCTCGTATTTTTTTTTACCCCCACCCCTAATAGTGTTTTTTTTTCACAAACTTATTGCAGGGAAATTTGGCAGGGGGAGAAAAAAATAAAAGAATTATATTCCTTTGGGGTAAAAAAACAATTTTTCCCCAAAGACATCCCTTAAAATTTGGGAAAAAGATGTTCAATGATTCTTTTTTTTTCAGGGGTGTTTATCTGGAAGAAAGTATTCAAAAAAAAAAATCAAATTTAAAAAATTCAAAAAATTTGGTTTATTTAAGAAATACAATAATAAGCATTTTACAGCGTTGGATCTTGATTACTGGACAAGGTGGATTTTCATACAATTTGTTACTATTTTTGGGGCTGTGATATTACCTTCACTTCAACAAACAAACCGCATTTTTTTAGAAACTGCATTTGAGAAAAGAAGCAGCTATAAAATACCACCTTATTATGTAATTGGATACCAACGCATAACATGTTATTTTTGTATTTCTTACATTGAAATTTTAAATTTAATTTTAATGAATACTTTCTTCCCCGATAACCACCCCTGAAAAAAAAGAACATTTAACATCTTTCCAATTTTTTAAAGGGGTGTATTGGGGTGAAATATCGTTTATTCCCAAAGGAAAAGTAATTTTTATATTTTTTTTTACCACCATGGGAAATTCCCTGCTAAAAAGTGTTGATGAAAAAAATCCCTATTCGGGGTTGGGGTAGAAAAAAAAAAAACGAGAAATTAGGTTGATTTGGATGGAAACTGCTTGAGCATGATTTATTGGATAATTTTAATAAATTTCAATGTATAGAATACGACCTAGTACCAAATCCAATTTTTAAGGGGATTTAAAAAGGGGGACTGGGGTAAAATATTTTTTGCCTCCCCAAAGGAATAGAAATTTTTAATTTTGTTCTATACCATGCCCAAAAAATTTATGCTAATAAGTGTTGATGAAAAAAATCACTATTAGGGGTGGGGGTAAAAAAATCACGAGAAATTTTTGGTTTATTTGGGTGGAAACATGCTTGAGAAATATTTTGGATAATTTTAATAATACAATGTATAGAAAACGACCATACCAAAACCAAAATTTTAAGGGGGTGATAGAGGGCCTAGGGGTGAAAAATCGTTTTTCCCAACGGAATAGTAATTCTTATATTTTGTTTTATCACCATTTCCAAAATTCCATGCTAAAAATTGTTGAGAAAAAAATCACTATAGGGGTGGGGGAAAAAAAAACACGAGAAATTAGGTTTTATTTATGGAAAAAATGCTGAGCAAATATTTTTGGATAATTTTTAAAAATTACAAAAGTATAGAATACGACCTAGTACAAAAACCAATTTTTAAAGGTGATGAGGGCACTGGGGGAAATATGTTTCCCCCAACGGAATAGTAATCTTATATTTTTTTCTACCACCGTGCCAAATTTCATGTTGGTAACTTTCTAAAAAAAGTTTTGTCACTAAAAATTGATATTAGGGTGGGGGTGAAAAAAAATTTTTGTTTTTTATGAATGATTTGTTGACTGGACTATAAACATCGACTCATAACTTTTTTCAGCAAATTTAAATATCAAAATGTATTAAATACTACCTTACGTTTTTCCCAAGTAAGGGGGTAGAGAAAAAAAGGGGTGGAAATCGTTTCCCCCCGGCGGGTTTTTATTTTTCAGGTTATTATGAAAAATCATGCCAAATTTTATGTTGTAATCCTAGGTGCCTCACTGGGAAATGCTGGAAATCAAGGTAAAAATTTATAAAAAAATAGGGTGGGGGTTAAAAAAAAGTGTTTTAGGGAAATGAGTATAGGGCCCCCATTTGGGTTAAAAAAAACATTAAAAAATAATTTTTAATGACTAATTTTTAATTAAAAATTCTTTTTTGGGTTAGAGCTATGAATTATTTTTTTAATTTTTGGGGATGATTTAGGGGGGGTTGGGGGTGAGATATCGCTTGCCTCCCGGCGGATTTTAATTTTGATATTTTTTTTCTACCCCCATGAAAAATTTTACGTGGTATCCGGGTTTTCAATTTAAGGGTTTTTCCCCTTTTTCCTCTCATATGCTATATTATCAAAAAGTAAAAGACGTGATTTGCGTGGCGTTTTAACAAAAAATTTTTTTTATTTAAATTTAAAAAAACACTGGGAAAACGTAAGGTCTGCCGAAATGATGGTTGTGCCGGTATTTTTTAAAATTACCTATTTTGGGATCGCCGTGCAGAAGGTGGTAGTGAGTACTCTAGGGGTGTAAAAACATACATGCGTTCTACCTGGTTCGGGCGCAAAAAACACGACTAAGCTCGTTGGGCTTGTGGTTAGCGTATCTGTTCCAATGCAGAAGGTCCGGTTTTTGATTCCCCCTCAAAGTCAGAAGTTTTTTTAAATTCAATTTGGACTTAAGTCCTCAGTTCTTGTCTTTGGAGTTTGTAAACGGTGACTTTGGGCCCTCCCAGCAACGAAGCAAATAATAAATTTTAGATTGTTCTAAAGGCTTTTTGATTCTGGCGTTGATCCCCCGGGGTGTTCGCACTGTCCATTCACTGATTGCTATATTCTTATTAAAAAAATCGATCTTTGGTTGGTTTTCGCTCACAGTCGATTGCGTTG
>JAMZAV010016533.1:0-10141 GCA_024449915.1 Sweltsa coloradensis | reverse complement strand
GTAATGATGCAGTTAATGACGTAGAATGCAACATGCACAGGTAGGGTACAGTTTGAATTGGTTTAGCAGACCCCTCAATGAAAATCATTCATCATGTTGGGCAGGGATGGCCAACTGGCGGCCCGCGGAGCCCTTCCATCCAGCCCCCGAGCTCCCGAGAAACATTCTGAATTACATGGGTTTATACTTCAACGGCAATAGCTAAAAGCTCTGCTATAATAACTATATAAGCTTTAAAACATACTGTTATTTTCAAGTTGTCCTAAAACGAGTACGTCGATGTAAAACGCATGTTAGTTGTGTCAAGAAACAAGGTTATTTTAGTGTTCTTATCGCTTGTAGTTGTCGCCGAGGTTTCTGATGGAACTGTTGGCTTGTATAGTGGTGTAATTGCTGTGATTGAAAACTGAAAATTGCGTGTTGATTAACAAAGTGTTTTCTGTGGTCCAAATTTCTATGAGTTTAAGTAAAACTAGTAAGCCGACTCGTAAGGTTGATAGCGAAAATAGGGCGCTTAACCCGCAGTGGGAATCTGACTTCCTCTTCTGTGTAAATATGGGCAATAAACCACAGTGTCTCATGTGTTTGTTAGTTCTGTCTGTGCAAAAGGAATTTAATTTAAGGCGACATTATTCGAATCATCATGCAAAATATGATAAATATACCGGTGATGTACGTCGCGCTATTGTAGTGGATTTAAAGAAAAAGATAAAACAGCGGAAGAAAATATTTTTCTGCTGTTTTATATCTTCTTCTTATCATCCTCACTTCTTTCTTCATACACGGTGCTAAATTGCTTAATTATAAACTCATTAAATAAAAGTATGTAGGCGTAAATCTTATTTTTTATATTCAATAGGTAGGATAATAGGTAGGATTGCAGTTGATTAAGTGGCCCCAGGGATGCTGACTTCGAAAATGAGTGGCCCCCTAACATACAGAAGTTGGCCATCCCTGATGTAGGGTATTCAGCAGTGGCGAAGCGTCGGGGTAGGCATGAGAACAGTGTCTACCCTACTCAAAAAATTAATAACGAAAAAAAATAATATTCTAAACGCTGTTTTACAAGTGAGAAATGGTTTTCAAACGTACGCGGCAAAGCAACGAATGAACGCGTTACCTTTCGCGCGGATGTGGACTCTTTCCATGCCTATGCACTACTTTTGAGACAACTAGGATTCTGTCTCCGAGCCTTCCCCTATTACACCAACAACTCTATGGCCCAGCGCTTGTCCACTCCCCTCCACTTCCCCTCCTTCTTCGCAAGTAGCATAGGCAAATGAGACATGTCTCCTCGCGCTTCAGCTCGTGTTTCGGCTGCATTTTCGATTGTTGCGCGCATGGATACTATTATACACTTGAATAAGCGCGCGAGCGTGCTCGAATAAGTTTTACAGCCTTACAGCTTGAGTTGTTTTGTTATATTTAATATTATTCTGATTCTGAAAGGGCTCCAAAATTGCAAAAATATAATAGGGATGATCGACAAAATGAAATTCCACTGTACAAAAAACAACGTTATTTTGTTATTGCTTTCCGACTAATACTTTTCTACAACGCACCAAACGCATTCTAAGACCTTGATTTTCAAAATTTTCGCCTGCGGCGCTGATGTTGGGGGTCTCTGCCCCCCTAACCCCCCGTGCTTGGTTCCTTTCCCACGAATATACATGTACCAATAGAAACATGATTCGTCTGTGTCTACCCTGTAAAATGTTCACGCTTCGCCACTGGTATTCAGATTCTTTATATTGACATTATTTGATAGTGTACAATGCCTACATGTACGTGACTATGGGTGCTATTCATTGGGGAGGCAGTCCCTGATGTCAGCATAAGTACCACCCACAATGTACATGACATCACAAGCATACAAAGAAACATTGAGTTTATTGTGTCGTTAGAGACGCACACCAGTAGCCGCTGAGTCTGTTGCGTTGTACAGCCAAACATACGGTACTTAAGTTGGCTGTTATAGTTATCATAACGCACAAAGTTTGGATCACAGACTGCCCTCCATGTGTATGAATCATTGTCATATGGTAAACTAAATGTAGCCTACCTCGCTGGCCGACTACCAGATTTTCAGCAACGCAGTGCGGTAGACAATCGGATGTACTGGTGTGGAGTCTCTTTAACTGATTTCAAATTATAGAACTGTAGACTCCATTAAACAGTTTGAGATATCGTCAACATAACAAAAACTTATAAAAATACAGCCAAACCTTACACACTCAAAAGAAAATTAATGAGATCTAAAAAGGGCCAAGCTCATCTACCCTTCCACATTTGCGCATTCTGTCATAAACGTACAGTGTCCCGTATCAACATCCTTGAAAAGCTTGTCAAAATAGAATTTGCAACTATTTATTTAAACGTAATAGATCATCCAAATTCTTTTTTTCTAATTAATTTAAACGTAATAGTCATGCAAATTCTATTTTGCAAAGCTTTTCAGGGATGTTGTTACGGGACAATCATTAAATGAATTAAGAATGTTTAAATGTGGAAGGGTAGATGAAGCTCATCTACCCTTTTTTTTGGATCTAATTTCTTTTGAGTGTGAAGGTTTGGCTGTATTTTTACAAGTTTTTCTAATGTGGGGGATCTCATTACTTTTTCAAGTTCCATTGCAAAATTATTTGTTACAATATTAAAATTTTATCAAAGTCGATTTAATTGCAATGGTATTACCAATTAACAATAGAGTGTAAAATATCTAGTGGTCCAAAAACTTGCTTTTTGTAAACAATGTAGGTGATAATTGTCAAGTAACTATAGTTACTTGTTGATTATATTCTTGGAAAAGGCTTATATTAAATAAAACCTTCATTTGGAAGCCTTCCAGCAAACTTTTTCTTTCAAAAGGCACTATAGCCCTAATGTCCATGTAAAATATGAACGTTGTAGCCCCACCCATTTAACCAGAATCGCTGGCCAATAGAAGATTTTGTAAACCATCAGTGCACTGTGTCACGCATTGAATGCTGGGAATCGTGTTGTTCTGAACTTTATAAAAACCTTTGAACAGAAGGCTGTGTTTTCTTCAATGTAAACAATGATTGCCGGCTTTTGTTGAAAATTTAAGTTTTAGTTGGCTGTGCTTGCAACACACTACCCAGAATTCCTTGCAGAGTTTGGGCACGCGCAGAGACTTTACGTAATCGTCTATTGAAACTGACGGATTAGACAGTAGTAACTAGTTGTAGTAGTAGTAGTAGTAGTAGTAACCAACATCCTTAAAATTATTTTGAGCATGTTTTAAGCCATTTTTTCACCAAGAAGAAATCCTCGTACCCCAACCAAATTTGGCATGTGTTGTCAGGTACCTAAATCCTCTCAATAATTTTGATACTTTTCAAGGTCACGTCACTTTTCATGACGGCTGGGTAACACCTCGAAATCATCCCAACTTTGCTTAGTGTATAAGGTGCCTGAGTGTGTGTGTGTAGTGCACCGGGGCTTGGCTGCGGCGCCCTAACGGGCACCTAGATCAGTACAGTTATATTGGGACCAGTAATTACTGTCCACTAAGTATAAGTATTTGAAAAACTCCTTTGATGCAGTCTTGTAGTTCTTACAAAAGAATATTTATCACTTAGGCCTATTTGGTATTGTGTAGTACTAGTGTTCTTGAGATACTGTAGATAAAAACAGTAAGTTTGTAATATTTTAAATACACAATTATCCCTCCCTCTTTTGGCATAAATAAAATGGGTTAATTTAATATCCTACGCTATACAGTCATGATGAGAAATAATTTGTGATACTTACTGTGGAAACGTAATATCGTAGATTGCGTTCGTGTGGCAGGTGACGTGAAGGAGCGTTTCAAAACTGTCCATGTCGATTGTGTAGATCTCGCAGAGAGCTGTTCCCACCAACACTTCTTTGTCGAGTATTTGAAGGGAGGTGACGCGGGCAGAGACAGTAGCCGATTTCAACTGGAATGGGTAAAGTTTTTTTTATGTTGATCACTGCGATAGACTGAGCCAACATGTATTCTACCATAATATTTTTTTTCTAGAACCGCTCACTATGTTAATATTAATAGATTCATGGTTAAATTTTGATCATTCTCTTCTTCTTTTCATTCTTGTCGTTCTAGTTAATTTAGTAATGATAAGAGTTATTTACCTTCAAATCAATGCCATTTGGTATGGCTTAACAATAACATACAAAATTCAAGACCCTGACAAAAATTGATAATAATTAAAATAGTCTAATAAATAGGGGCCTTCTCATTTTGGCCTACATCTGGTTTATTTTTAGACCATGAATACCACAAACCAATAAAAACAATACATATTGAAATTGGAAAGGGAAGGAGAAAGCAGAAATAATAGTAGATAAAATTGAAGGTTGGGAAAAATTACAACTAAGTAACAAATATAGAACATTTTGTAGAATATTGCAGTATGTAAATTGTAAATCCCCCACTTAAAATAAATTATGTATGTAACTTTGGGGATTCACTTAAATCTAGTCCTAAATATGAAATGTTTTTAATTACACTAAAGTTTTTGGAATTTCTCCATTCTTCTTAATGAAAATAAATCTAAGAGTGCTGTATTCCGGGTGCTGTCAGTACCCGTCAATAATAACTGTGAAAACTCCGCCCCTTGTACAAGAGTCGATGAATCAAAGTCTATGTAGGTATTTAAATATTTATATATTTTGCATTTGCTACCCTATCTCTAGTTATACATATGAGAAACATGTAGAGATAGGATTAAGAGACCAACAGCTTACTGAAGGTGGAGTAGGGGCGCCGTGATAGAAGACATAAACACAAATAAACAAATATCACTACATTTCAAACGTTTCGGTCTACGTGACCTTCCTCAGTGAGTAGAGAAGAGTACTGAGGTGAAAAACTAAAGCTAGGTAGCCGTTGGCTAGGGTGGGGGTGGGGTGAAGTGAAAGATGAGTGGGGGGTGTGGATATGGGTGACAGGGAGGGTGGTAGATAGTAGGATTTAATCCTAGCATTTGCTATGAATGTGGAAAAGCTTGGAAAACACTTTCCACTTTTCAGTCAGGACTGCTGGTGATTGGCAACCTCCCTAAGTGTAGACAAGTGGTAGATGGTAGTATCAAATACCGTATCAATAGTACTGTGGAGGAAATAGGAAAAATTGTCGAAAACAAATTACGAAGATTTCGATACCATACCAGCCTAACTCACTGCTGCGTCACCAGCGCCACCTACTTAAAACATTCTTCTTGTCGACAAAGAAGCTCAACTTCTTTATCTACTAGATACAAGAAACTAGTAGAAACAGGTATTGATTATTTTAATAAGTGTTTATTGGACATAACACTGTTCTTTATCAATATTTATTTAAATTAGTGATATTTCGATTTTTATTCAAAAATCTTTTTCAAACTGAAGGTTGACATAAGAAAAATTAACAACAATCCATACTAACAAAATGACCATGAAATCTACCTTGGTTTTTTCCCCCCGCAAATCGCCTCCGACTATGTTACTACTAACTACTAATACTAATACTACTACTTATACTGGGAAATCGTATTGATAGCACAGCTATTATTGTTTGGTAGTATACTAACGCAGAGGAATTGCGGCGTGGTCGGTGTCTTGGTCTTGGCCTCTGGATCCGGTAGAATGATCTTGTCTCTCTCCTTCACAAGATCCACCTGTCCGTTCCCTGCGCCCACCACGATACGGTCCTCAAACTCCGTAGGCGCGAGGGCAAGCGCCGTCACGCCCTGGCACCACAAGGTCCACGTCTCGCTCTTCAAACTGGTTGGGGCGAAGGCGAGGTGTTACAGGTTAGATTAAGAGTGGCGCTCTTTTTCCAGGGCGAGCTCCGACACAAAATATATTCTGCATTTATTTTCATAAATATATCAGAATCAATCACGATTAGTTTTTTAAAATCCAATTTTGTGATTAAGTTAAGGGTATAAAACAGATTCACATTAAGTTCTTAATGTTGAATGGTTATTGTTGAATGGCAAGAGATCTTAATATCTTGTTATCTTTTAAGATCTTTGGATTCTAATAAAAACTAACTAACTAACTAACTAACTATCATTTGCAACATGACTAGATTGTCGCTATCAATCATTGAAATGTCGATCTCTATTGTGAAGACTCACGTATTGCTTCTTGGTCATCATCTTGGCGTAGCAGCCCACCATAATTGGGTTGGTGACCGGGCTGAGGATGTCACGGTCGTGATCATAGTTCAACCCAACCTTGACAATGTCCCCGGTTGTTGTTCCGCAGTAAGCGTCGATATCTTTCTCGTCGATCTACGTTAGAGAGACTTGTTATTGCGGATGAATTACAGAGTTTGCAGTTTACACACCATGGGTAGAATTTACTAAAATATAAATTAATCTAGTACCGTACTAGTTTTTACAAATCCAAAATAGGTCTCTTAGTTAATTTTTTTTTTAAATCTTACATATTGTTTTAATGATTTTACTTTCAACACAGGTGTTAGATAGGATCCAACAGCTTCCCTTCGAAAAGTGATGGTGGCTGTTGAGTTTATTGGAAGAATAGCAACACAAACATATTATACAAAACAGAAAAATGCGAGACGTTTCGACACTAGGTCTTGTTCACTCAAGAGAGAAAGGACAAATGGCCTATCAAAATACAAAATGAGCCTTACTTTTAAGATAGTGGCAGTATGACAGTATTGACCATGAACCATGAACAGGCTATAAGTTATAGCCTTATAGGACCAACCAGACGTCGATAATCCTTATATGACTGACCATCAGAATTTGTACTGATTTCACTACAGTGCAATAAATTATACCTAACCAATCATAAGCCTAGGTAGGATTCCTTATTGCAATAACAATTACTTAAGAGTATGTGAACTGGCCTAATATTGGTTTGTGATATGTATTAAGAAGGGTATGGCACCGTACTCAGCGACACACATAAAATATTGGTAAATTTTGTTGCAAATTAGCCTATATTGTGTTATGTTTGCTATGTAGGGTATGTGTATCTTTTAACCATAAAAAATTCAGTTTATCTATTAAAAAATGTGTAGGCTATAATGATGAGATAGGTAACTAATATAAAATGTGACACATAATGAAACATCTGCAGTTAATTTTTAATATTGAAAAATAGCAGCAACAAACATATACAAAAACAGAAATTTATTATTATTATTATTATTATTTATTATTATTACTATTCTCAATAGTAATGGACGAAATTTTAAATAAGGTGGAACAGAGACGGCAAACTGGACAAGGACAATGATTTTATGCGGATGACATCCTAGTGTGGGGAGAGGACAGCTGAAGAAGTGCAGACAAAAGTGAAGCAGTGGAAACTTGTAACAGAAGAATTTGGACAAAAGATCAGTGTAGGAAAAAGTAAAACTATTGTGATGGAAAAATCTAGAAAGAAAGGAACAAGTAAAGTAACTAGAGAGAAAATTAAAATTGGAGATGAGGAACTGGAAGAGGTAGAAGAGTTTGCGTACGTAGGTAGCATTATCACAAAGGAGGCAAAGATGGGAAGTGAGATCAGTAAAAGGGTGGCCCAGGCAGAATCCTTCTATCAGCAAGTAAGGAATTACTTTGGAACGAGGATTTCCCTATGAATGCAAGGTGTTATTGTACAAGGTATACTATCTACCCATCCTTACATATGCTTCAGTGACTTGGACACTAGGAGCCGTAGATGCAAGTAGGATTCAAGCAGCTGAAATGAAGTTCGTAAGAAGCATAGCCGGAATATCGAAGTTAGACAAAATTAGAATCCAAAGAAATCAGGACAAAAGTTGGAGTTGAGAAGCTTATTATTCAAAATTGGACGAGAAAGGTTGAGATGGTATGGACATGTCAGAAGAATGGGAGAAGAAAGAATTCCAAGGACAGAATTTGAAAGTGGGGCAAAGTTAAAAGACGAGTCGGTAGACCAAGAGAGAAGTGGAAAGATCAGATAAGGAATGATATACAGGAAAGAGGTGAGAAGTGGGAAGAAGTCGAAGCAAGAAAACTGTGGGAAGACAGAAGTGGATGGCGTGAGCTGGTGGGAAGAAGTGCGAGTGAACCTGAGAGGACATGACAGGCCTGGCAAGCCGGTGTTAACAACTCATAAAAAGCCCTAGAAAATTGGTGGCTATAGCCACCCCCTGACCTAACTCAAGTTGGAACAGGAGTCAGAAATATATATATTATTATTATTATTATTATTATTATTAAGCGAGCGAAGCGAGCGTTTCCATTTGACTCTGCCGGAAAAATTAGTCACTGGTTTTGTTTTTTTTTTTTTTGTTTGTTTGTTTGTTTGTTTTTTTTTTTTTTTTTTTTTTTTTTTTTTGTTTTTTTGTTTGTATGTCTCGCGATAACGTTCGAACGGAGGCTCGGATCGAGTTGAAATTTTGACCATCCGCAAGCTTTGTTCTCGATTGAATGCCATTAGTTTTGTGGCAAAATCGTTCAAAAAGTTAAAAAGTTACATTAAAGTTAATCCGAAAGTTTTTTTTTCAAACTAACCGGCGACAAAATCTGAGATAGCCAAATCATTTAGAATGTCCGTCCGGTCAAGAATATGTAAATTTTATTTTGATCCGATAAGTAGTGTAGATGGAAATTACATTATAACAAAAGTAACGTTGCCATGGCAACGAAAAGACGCGCAAAGTTTCTATCTAATACACTGCCACCTAGAAGTAATCAAAATACTTTCGAGAAAACAGTCTATTATTTGTCACCAAAGAGTTTAAATAGTTTTCCCAAGGAGTCAAGGTCCTCTAGATGGCGGTGGATTTTATCCACAAAGTAAAGATTTTTACACCGGGTTTACCCAAATACCTTGGCAATAATAAATAACATTGGAAACGCAAACGCCATAAATTTTATGTGCAATGTGGGTCTAGCTTAAGCACGTGCTCGCTTATCAACGCGTCCAACTGAGCGTTTCCTAGTTATTAAAAAATAACCAATCATAAGTTATAATACCAATAATGGGTATTAATCATGTGAAAATAGTCAAATTTGAAAAGTTCTAAGCAAAATGATCGTTTTCAATTAAAGTATTTTCAGCCAAACTCAAAAGTAAATGTCCAAAGGATCATATAAATGCCTTCACTTTCACAAAATCCATTCATTTCAATTCCACCTGTGGAATGAATTTAAAATACATAAATTTTTTAGAAGAGTCCACCTACTCAGTCTCGAAATCAATTTTCACTGAAGAACTTAAATGAAAGAAGCTCCTGTTAAAACAGTGTTTAATTTAATATAGGTCTGTAGGTATAAATAGTGCTTACAAAAAACACACTCAATCTTGCGTTTAATCTGTCCGAGAGTGACGTCCGTCCTTCTGCGTGTTTCTTGATTGGATCGATCTTCCACACACGGAGCGTAGTGTCACCAGCGCTCAGGAAACAGAGCCCTCGGACGTTCATGGAACGTAGTACTAAGGCGTCACCCGCTGTTCCTCGACTCGCTAGCTCACCTGTAAATATTGTAAATAAAATTAAAAAACAACACATATTTGATGATAGGTGTCTGAAGTCTACAATCTAAATACAATCTAGCTTTATCTGGATTGTATATACCGTATTGCCTTATTTATTTTCTTAAACACAAATTGCACACAATTACGGTCATAGTATCGATTATGGTAATTTTGATGACCATAAATAAAAATAATATAACATGTTATATATATTTTTTTTGTTTAGCTGTAGGCTTTCGTGATCCATTGTTGTGTCCATCTTATATTGCGTGATTATTTCTGTAAAGAGTTTTACTGCACTTTGTTCCAATATAATTTAATTGAGTAAGGGTGTTTCCACTATTGATTTTAATTGGGCATAAATCTGTTATCTGTGGTGACTTCAATCATAAATAGGAAACACAATTTCTGATTCTGTGATGTATAATTAATACTAGAAAAAATCTTACGCATACTTTTGCCTAAACTCTTAAATACCTATTTTTGAAAGTTGAAACGTAAGTGTAATATTTTTATTTTCCATTAGTTTACCCTCTGTTTATTACGTTTCAATAGAAGATGAACAAACTACATTAGAGATGCTCATTTTGCCAGAAGCACACACAAAATTAAGAAGGGATGGAAGAGGGACCATAGATTGTGATCTCAGTCAGTGCGAAAATGCAAA
>JAMZAV010016531.1:0-10914 GCA_024449915.1 Sweltsa coloradensis | reverse complement strand
AAAAAAAAGTTATTATATAATATACTTATAAAGCCGCTCAGATTTTAATGATTACACAGTCACCCTGGAACTAGAATACTAATTACGCAACACCGCTGTAAACCTAAGCCCCCGCCCCCCCCCCCCCCCCCCCGCCTGATTAGTGTACTCCGACCGTCAATTACGCCGATACCACGTTTGTTCGCAATTGTGATTAACTTGGAAGCTGTGTGGAATTTTTTTATTCAAAACCCGTACGTTTCAGTTCTGCGATGCCAATTATTATTCACAGAGTCTAGTGAAGCGAAATTAAAACCTCGTCAATACTGGATGATAAAGCATTCGTGGAATATGTCATAATATGTGTTGAGCGAAACGTTGGCGTCTTGTGCCAATGTCAATATAAAATTACTTTCTAGTGATTTAATTAATTACAGAGAACCCTATTATGAGATATGCACAATGCACATAATTTCTAGGTAAAACATGTTCTGAATAAACTCGCACTCGCACTCGCATTCGCACTTCCCTCCCCTCCCCTTCAACCCTCACCTTCCTCTTGGGTTTTTGATAGATTTTGTATTTTTTGGATGAGCGAAGCGAAGACTTCAATTTCACTGACCCCCCCACAAAATTAGATACTTTTTTGTCTGTTATTCGCGCTCTAACCGGGCAAACGGCATAAATATGCGATCTTGATGGAAATTTGAGGGGACCTACGAAATCTCTGAACTTAGACTTGCCACGTTTTTTTAGTGCAATCGATCAAATTTCTTATGATTATCGTACTTTTACTATTTATTTTTATTTTTTTACCGATTTTTTCATGAGATATTTTTGTGATAACTTATTTGGAATACGGCTACTCGGATCTTGATGAAACTTCATGGATACTTTTAAAATCACTAAATCATATATGTTATGCTTGTAGACATTTGAAGAAATATTTCTCATAGAAATCATACTTTTACGATTTTTCCCCGGTTTTTCATGCAATATTTTTGGTGATATTTGGGCCGATTCTGACCAAACAAGTGGGGCTACAACGTTCATATTTTACATTTACATAAAAATTATAGTGATGTAGTGCCTTTTGAAAGAAAAATCTGAAAAAGTTTGTCAAAATTCATAGAAATAAATGTTTTAATATGTCTTTTACAGGTGTATAAAAGAAACTCATCCATCGACGCGACTGGAAAAAGCGTTCGCAGAGCCGTCTAGTTATCGAGCATAATAGAGGCTTCTTCTCTAAAATGACAGTTAACAAATTATATGTTTTACATCTGACTTAATATCAATAAAAAAAAAGTTTTTCGTCCTGAAATTTGCGAAAATTAGCGTTTTGGTGAATTCCGCTTCAACCTGCTTAATTTTGGTTTTACATAGATACTATGGCTATAGCAACATACCAATTTAAAATAGGCATTTAGAAAATTGCACGAATAATATACACTCTTAACACGCAAAAATATGCGTTCCAAAATAATACCTTCTCTTGGTAATAATGCATATTTTTCCTAAAACGATTTACAGAAAACGTAGCCGTACGTCAATGACGGCCAATTTTATACCAAATCCTCTAAGGTTACGGGCTCAAACATCGACCCCATGTTAAATTTTTATGCGTATTTTAAAATACATCATTAATTAACAAATTCGGAAGATTTTCTGGTAATGGTGGATCAATATTTGTTCTGTTACTTAAATTCATAGCTAGTTATAGTCAATTGATTTTTTTTTAGTTTAGCGGATGAATACCCCTGTAAAAAAAACATTTCCTTTCCGTGAATATAGATGTATAGTATAGAGATGATGAAGATGTTGAAATCTGGCATATTTCCGCCAAACACATAAAAATAAACTTCGGTCGGAATATGGTTAAAATAAAATATTAAGAACTTCTTTGATGTGTTGTCCCAAGGAATTAATATGCATCATTCATTTGTATAAAACATTACATTTTCGAAAATAACGAGAGATTCACTAAAACTAGTCCTCGAAATTACTGTACGTAACACCGACTTTCGAAAATCGCTCCATTCCTCCCTCTCTCACTCTCTCTTCTCAGTTCTCAGCTCGTCTTCAACCGCTGTAACGGCAGGTATAAGCGCGCGCTCTGTCCACACCTTGTTAGTCACTAGTCAGCCATTTTTGCATGCCAGAGAAGCAAATAATATTAGCGCGGGGGTTCTTTGATAGTTGCCAATTTCGATAGACAAGTTGTTGTTTTAGTTAGCAATACTAGGCCGCTTTGCTAACGCTTTTTCCAGACGCGTTGATGGATGAAACTTTAGAAAAATCGTAAAGGTTCGATTTCTATAAGAAATATTTCTTTAAATGACTCTAAAATCATGACATATACAATTTCAGTGATTGTCACGTTTCCATAAAGTTTCATTAAGATCGGAGTATCCGTTTGCCAAAAATCACGAAAATATCTCATTAAAAAATCCCCCAAAAATCGTACAAGTACGATAATCATAAGAAAATATTTAATCGATTGTACCCAACAACGTGGCAAGTCTAAGTTCAGAGATTCGAAGTTTCCCTCAAATTTTTATAAAGATTCGCAAAATCGCATAAGCCGTTTGCCTGGTAGAGCGCGAACAAACAGACAAAAATACACAAAAAAAAACGCCCGAACCAAATTTTTTTGAGGGGTGAGTGAAATTGAAGTCTTCGCTTCGCTCATCCAAATATAATATCCTTGAAAACTCTGACCACCATCTCCGTACCGAGAAGTTGTTATAGATATTTTTCTATACAGACTCATCTGAGATGTGTATCAAAAGGGGTATTATACCCCGCGACACGCCATATGATTCACAATCATCAAATAGAAAATTTCTATGGCATTAACGTTACGCTAAATACTCACCTTGAACGGCCTAACATTATCCCCATGTTATTCATAACAATCGCAAATAAGGATGGCAGGAACTAGATAAAAATCACGTAGTATCTGATTTAAAAATGTTTTACTTTTCAAACATTTTTTTTAACCCCAGTTATTCAATATTTTTTAAAATGAATTCAGGTAAATCAGGTTAAAAAAAAATAGAATTCATTTTAAACGCAATACTCTATCACGAAAAGTGCACGAGATAAAAAAAATCAAGAAACATTTAAATCAACGTTTATAGGGCGTCGCGACGCACCCGACGCCTCTGAAGCGACAAAGACTTACAATAGGTAGGTGCTAAAAATTTCGATGGCTATAACTTAATAGAATACAGTTTAACCGCAATTCTTTATGACGAAAGGCACACGAGATAAAAAATCATTCCTCTCAAAAAACGTGTTTGGGCGTCGCGACGCTCCCGACGCCCTCCGCAGCATGGCATGATCTGCAAGGAAAGTGCAAAGAACTTGCATGCTATTACCTAATAGAAACCAACTTAAAATCACGATATTAGAAAATATAGAGAATAAGAGTAATAGAATACAAATTCAAATCCCCGATATCACGAAAGGCACACGAGATAAGAAATCTCTCTTTTAAAAAAAATTGTTTTTAGAACGTCGCGACGCTCCCGACGCCCTCTGAAGCATACAATTGCTGCAAGGTGGGTGCAAAAAATCTTGTATGCTATTATTTTCTATTTTATTCTTGTATTCCGAAATACTCTATCACGAAAGTGCACGAAATAAAAAATAATGCATCTTTATCAACGTTATAGGGGTCGCGGACGCCCCGGACGTTCTCTTCAGCATAGCTTGACCTGCAACGAAAGTGCAAAACACTTTAATCTTACAACCTAATAGAATCTAGGGCGACGGTCGTTCCCCGCAGCCAAGCGCACGCGACTGCTAGAAGGCGATGACTTACTCGACTCTGTTTACTACTACCCGAGTTGGGGTTTTCATCTGTCTGCAACACCCGCCCTGAAAGATTAACAATCTTAAAACCCAGTATATGATCCTGATATGTGGTCCGTGACCTACAAAAAAAATCAGACCGATCCGATAACCTGTTCTGTGTTTAAAATTATCTCAACTAGGTAAAAACCTTCCGCTGGCTGGCTGGCTATTTGGCTGGTTGGTAGGTTGGGGGTTCTGACGGAGAGAGGAATAAGAGCCTTCAGAAAAAAACGGTCATCTTAGAACTATAAATGTTGGACCACACTTAGATGTACCTCATACTCATAAATACACCTTTGCTTTTTAAACCCAAAAACCCCAAAACCATTTAAACCATTTAAAACATTAATAAAAATCTTACATATGGGATGCGCGAAATTCGGCATGGGGGTAGATCAAAATATCAAAATTAAATAGTCCGCCGAGAGGCAAGCAATTCCACCCCTTAAATCTAAATCATCACCTAAAATTGGAATAATTCATAGCTCTAACTTAAATTGATTTTTTTATCAAATTAGTTATTAAAATTATGTTTTAATGTGTTTTAACCCGATCGGCCTATTCTCATTATATAACCCACTTTGGTCAACCCCCATCCCTAATAGTTTTAATTATTTTTACCTTAATTTCCCGCATTCACCATGAAGGCACCTAATGAGTTATCCATCATGAAATTTTGGCATGATGGTACATAATAATAATACGAAAAATAATCCGCCGTGAGGCAAGTGATATTCCACCCCCCAACACCCCCCAAAATCACCCCCTAAATTTGGAAAAATTTCCCATAGCTCTAACCCAAAATTGAATTTTTATTCAAATTTGTTATTAAAATAGTTTAATGTGTTTTAACCCAATCGGCCTATTCTCATTTCATAAACCACATTTTTTCAACACCTATCCTTATTAGTTTATATTATTTTTACCTTGAATTCCAGCATTCACCATGATGGCACCTAATGAGTTACCAGCATGAAATTTGGCATGATGTTAAATAATAATATGAAAAAAAATAATCCACCGGGAGGCAAGCGATATTTCTCTCCCACTGTTCCCTACCACCCTTCACTTTGGGAAAAACGTTAGGTCGTATTTAATACAATTTGAATATTTTAATTGCTGATTAAAGTTATGCGTCAATGTGTTATAGTCCAGTCAACCAATCTTTCACAGAAAAACCCCCAATTTTTCACCCACAACCCTCATAATTATACTTTTGGGTGAACAAGCACTGTATAGTAAGTTACCCATCATGAATTTTAGCATAATGGTAGATAAAAATTATAAGAATTACAATTCTGTTTGGAGGCAAACGATATTTCACCCCTAGTGCCCTCCACCATCCCTTAATATTGGAATTGGTCTAGGTCGTATTCTATATACATTGTTATTATTAAAATTATCCAATAAAATTATGCTTATGCATGTTTAGGCCTAGGACCAATCAATCTATGATTTCACATGTTTTTTTTTACCCCCACCCCTATTTGATCAACACTTACCAGCATGCAATTTGGCATGGTGGTAGATAAAAATAAAAGAATTACTATTTCGCTGGGAGCCAAACGATATTTCACCCCTAGTGACCTCTACCATCCCAGAAAGTGAATCAAACTCCGTCTAAGCCGTACATCCGAGCAATTTAGATAGAAAATTGCACGTGAAATTTCCCTCTTTCTTTGAATTATCGTTTACAAGTATTTTACGCCTTGAAATGAAACAAACAGCAAAAAGATTTTGATATCCCCCCCAAATACAAAAAAATTGTTTTAAAAAAGACGGCAACTAAGCTGTCCTTCAAAAGTATTAGGCTGCGAATGTTGTGAGATATAGAATTTGAGACAATCTTTTCATTTTTCCTCCCTTGTTTCACATTGACAAGAAGTAAGATCATTTCGCCTGGTGACGAGCGCCAAGCCAACCATTAAAAAAAATTCTTTGGCCATTGAATTTTTAAAGTTCTCGTAATAAACCAAATACAATGGCCAAGTATTTTTTTATGATTTTGAGATTATGATGACGACGAAGGAGCGAAGGACTGGATTAAAACACGCTTGTTGAACAAACATCAGGAGTTGACCTTCAATGTTATCATGCCAACAACCTGACTACTCGTACAACAATACGTCAGAAACCGATTGTTTGGAAAGTTTTTTGAAACGTATCGATGTTTTTGAATATGAATTGAATACAACCATTGAATTCTACAAAATAATATCAAGAATCTGCGATTTTCAAACATGGTTAGAACACGAAATAGATAAAAAAAACTTTTTACATCGTATTTCGACATCCCCTACCTGAGATGGCAATGAAATAATTTGATAACGGACCACCTGTCTTCTTTTTGTGTACTAGGAAACGCTCAGTTGAACGCGTTGATAACGAGCACGTGCTATAGCTAGACCCACATTGAACTTTTTTATTTTTTTTTATTTGCGACGTTCGCTTTACACGGGGCATGTTTCCAATATTATTTATTATTGTCAAGGTTTTTGGGTAAACCCGTGGGTAAACCTTTACTTTGTGGATTAAATCTACCGCCATCTATAAAGGACCTTGACATTGTTTCCTTGGGAAAACTTTTTTAAACTCTTTGGTAACAAATAATACACTGCTTCCTCGATAGTATTTTGATTACTTCTAGGTGGCAGTGCATAGTGGCCAGAAATCTCGTGCGACTTTTTGTTGCCATGGTAACGTTACTTTTGTTTAAATGATATTTCCATCTACGCTATTTTTTATCGGATCAATATAAAATTAACATATTCGTGACCGGACGGGCATTCAAAATAATTTGGCCACCTTAGATTTTGTCGCCGTTTAGTTTGAAAAAAATCTTTCGATTTACTTTAATGTAACTTTGTAACTTTTTAACAATTTTGCCACAAAACTTAATGGCAATCAATCCAGAACGAAGCTTGCGGATGGTGTAAATTTCAATTCGATCCGAACCTCCGTTCGAACGATATGGCGAGACACACAAACAAAAAAACAAAAAACAAACAAACAAAGCCAGTGACTATTTTTTCCAGCAGAGTCAAATGGAAACGCTCGCTTCGCTCGCTTAATTATGTAATTCACTTGTGTGAAAAACACACAGATACGCCTAAGAAAGCTCTAGAAGAAGTGACGACTACCTTAGTGCTAATATTCAGGTTTGCTCGTCATGCAACAGCAAACTGACTTATTTATTTGATTGCCCACTAAAGGTATATTACTGGCAGAACAACAGCAGACAACATGACACTGACTTAGTGCTCTTACAAGATATTTATTAGTCGGTAAAAAAAATGCTGAGAAAGTGCCTTATTAAATAAAAACCTGGACATTACCTCCAATTCTAGTCATAGCTGTATTTAGATAACTGGGGAAACGTATTTCATATGAGATAATATTTCAAATCGCTGTTTATAACATAAAAGTGTTTAATATTACTCCTTTCAATCACAACTTATTGCACATACATATTTCATTCTTATTTCATTCTTTTTCTAGTTAGCCCATTTGAAAAGGGTTTTCCGCATAATTCCTGGTTTCATCTTTATCCTTCCCTTAAAGTAGATTTATCAATCCTTAACAAATAGGAGTTATTTGTTAAGGTCGTCGCGAGACAGTCGTCCAAAAACATATGGAAAATTTTCCTCGTATAAATATAAAATATACGTAAATACATTCGTATTTATAGTCTTATGATGGACACGATATGCCAGAGGCAACAAAGCTGATTCTGAACAACCTTAAATTAACTATGTGCCTCGTTGCTAAACGGCTATAAAGTCACCGGTTTTCAAATACTAAGCCAAGAACTGATGAACTTTAGTCCACATCAGTAGTTAAAAAACTGTATAAAGTGGGAATCGAATCCTGGATCTTCTGAATTGAAAGTAGAGGCTCTAACCCGGCAACTGTTCTTCAATCAATTATGTATATATATATATTAATATAAACATCAGTTTCTAACATAAATTGGGCCGGGGGGTAACGCATCACCAGTTTTTTGGGCCACGGACTGTTCTTAAAGTGCTTGCTAGAAAGGCTCAGCAGATCTTCGTCTTTCTAGCTGTCTTCTATGATTGGCATTTTAACAAGCTTCCTCCATTTTATTTTGTCCTCCTATCTTCCTTAGTTAATCCTTTCCCCTGATGTCCCCCTTTCTTCTTCACACACTTCGTTTATTCATTTACTTTTATAATATAATATTGACATTCAAATTGCTTTCTGATTTATAGAATACAATAAACATCACCACCATCATCATTGATTGATAGATGTGTATTTAATTATTTATGACTCATATTTCAAGAAATTTTTCACTCCACTCCAAAGATGTCCCTTAATTTAATTTTTTTTTCTCAATTGAAACCCTTCACACATACACAATGTTTCTGGTAGTTAAAAACTAGTGAAATAATTACATGACATAAACCACAGGACTAGACAGCTTTAACTATCGACAACACACAACATTTCGGTCATATCCACAAGTTGTACGGGTTTTGAAGTACGGTACTACACGAAATAGTGAGGAACCACTGCCTGCTAGATGTTTCCTAAGAGGCAGTGGTGAGAACAGTTTGCCCCTTTTGTTCCAGCGTTCATCTCCCCAAGATAGAAGTGCCAAGAACAAATATATTTCATCTTTTTGGGGTCAAATCCTTCTTGCCTTATCCCAAAGATCACCAAAACATTATGGATCACCCTGGTTGAATGTTGCTGACAACAATAAACGCATATGCCAATCGGCTATGCCTTAAGCAAGACGTAACAAAAGACACGGACGGGCAGGAAATTGCTGCATGGAAGGGGAGCTTGCTTCCCTTCTATCACCTCTCAAGTGTATATTTGAAGCATTAGGATGGGATGATATATGAATACAATTGGCTCACATCCCGTGTTTTATGCATCACTTTTCTGACCGTCCATACGAGGTGTGTAAGGTTGTGTTTGAGTGTGTTTTTAGGTTGTGTATGAGTTTGTGTGTGTGTGAGTTTGAGTGTGTGAGGATGTGTTTGAGTGTGTGAGGTTGTGTTTGAGTATGTGTCTCTGTCTTCCATGACATTGACTATGTTCTATAGAATTGAATCTACACTATTTTCAAAAGCGTTCCGCCTACAATTGTGATTGTTATCAGTTTCCGTACTTTTCAAATGTCAATATTTTATTAATATTCCTTTCAAAATGTACAAAGTTTAGCCATGCGTCATATTAATATTCTTCACAAAGGTAAAATTCTAATCGTATCACATCATACTAGTATGTTTGTATGGACGAATATTTTTGAAAATGTAGAATTTTTTTCGAAAAAGATTCATGAATAAAAGTTCTCAGATGGTGGCTTATCTAAATACACGGAATTCAAATCAATGGGTGGCTGGATGACCTTAAGATAAGAGAGCCACACAACATCTCACTGGTAGAACTGACGTCACGTTTCCATCCTTCAAGTCCCTTTAAAAGCCGGCGAAACTTGAACTTCTGTCCCGTATATCGACAAGTTCCTGTACGAATCAAAAGCTTCCATCATGAAATGTTCGCAGCTTCGGTGGTGTTAGTGGTAAGTATGAACAACTTATTAGTTGTGTGAAAACGATTTAGTTTTTCATTTCTCTACTTAAAACTCAGTTTTTATATAATTTTCAAACAGCAGTTTAGGTCAACACAAAAACTGTAAACAGTGTCGTAATAATTGCGTTGAATTATGGGATACGCATGTATACATACTAAATATCCAAATTATATAGTTGCAAAATCCTCACAAACAACAACACTCCAAATAAATTAATACGGATAAACTGTAAGGTTTAATTGGAACTAACTAACTGTTTAACTAATCGTGACCTTTCCCATTGCATGCGATTCGTTTGGGAGACATTGCTCTTCAAAAAATTTGGCTGTTAGGATACGCCGTGTCGATTGTCATAAAAAAACTGAAAGTCTTGGCTGAATCTGGATGATAGTTGGGGGGAGGGGGGAGGGCCTTCTCCTCAAAATAGTTTCAATATTTCTGTACTTTTTAGTAGAGGCTGGAACAAGCGAGGAAACAATTTTTTTTAAACCCCTCTTTATACTCGGCACCTCCTCAAACAACTAGATTAGAGAGCAAAAAAAACGTTTAAGTTTGATTTTTATTCTTATTGAACTATTATGATTAAGTTGGGTAGCTTCGCTCCCTTTTTTGGGTGTTCTTGTTTATGATATTAGGAAAACGCTAAAGGCGTTGCTAAACGAGTGAGCGAGTCATGTGTTTAGTATCCGGTAACATTTCATTTCCTCCCCCCACATTAGGCTGGATGGTTCTTTACTCTCTAGCTAGAGTGGCGCATTATGGCCTTACAGTTGACGCGCCCTTATAGGTCACCGTTTACACATTCCTTAGCCAATAACTGGTGGACTTAAGTCCAAATCAGAAGTTACAAAACTTCTAATTTAAGCAGGAATCGAACCCTGCACCTACTGCATTGAAAGACGAGCCTCAAGCCACAAGACCAACAAGCCACTCTGATATTGTGTGGCGATATGCTGATTAAGGCTGCACAGGATAGCTATAATATCGGCGCGATGCGGGGTCCCCGCATTTCAGTTGGAACTCGGCCACAATTGTCATATGGGCATAATTTTTTTTTATATCTTTTCACGATAAAATTTACAAGAACTTGTGTGATGTCGTTTTTCGAAATTGTATATAAAAAAGGGCTTATAAAAAATTGCGAACTTGGACAATATTTTGAAATTTACCTTCACTTTAGAGCTTTATAAAAAAATTACAAAACTTTTTATGGAAAATGTACATCACACAAGTCCTAATTTCAACATTTATCTTCAAAATAAAAAAAAATTACCAAAATCGTGTGAGTAGTTACCGCTAAACTACTGAACTACGAATGCATGTTTTGCCGCTATTTTAGGCCTTTTCAGCCCCAGCAAGTGGCGCACTCTGGCGATACGACTTTTGATGACAGGATGGTTTTTATGTTTGAAAAACAATTTCATGGCCAGAGTAAAACTGTTCGCTTTATGCATTACAACTGTTTTTCCCCAAAAATAGCAATTTTAAAATTGGCCCACAATGAG
>JAMZAV010016530.1:0-16648 GCA_024449915.1 Sweltsa coloradensis | reverse complement strand
CTTTTGACTAGGCCTAGCTCTAACCTTGTTCACGTACTAGTAGCGTGGGGTTGACTCAATAGACCGCGGCGAAGCGGCGTTGCACGTGTAGGCCCTAGCTCTAACCTTGTTCACGTACTAGTAGCGTGGGGTTGACACAATAGACCGCGGCGAAGCGGCGTTGCACGTGTAGGCCCTAGCTCTAACCTTGTTCACGTACTAGTAATGTTACATGAAATCTGTGATTCATTTTCCTTGTCGTAAGTGACTTGTATTATAAGTGTAAATGTTAAGTTATACCTTGATACTCGCATATTCCTATTTTATCGCATATTACCTCCCGGGCTCGATCCCCGGTATTGTCACTTTTTTTGTAATTTCTGTCTTAAGTATTAACATAACAGCGTCATAGTCGCCAAGCCAAGGTAAAACAAAATATATATTTGGATGACCGAAGCGAAGACTTCAATTTCACTGACCCCCCCAGAAAAATTTGTCGCAAGGATTGCCGCTGTAGGGTTCACATCAGGTTTACCCGGTGTGACCCTCTTCGGGTGACTAACTAGGTTATTAATTTATTAGGGTGATTGTTAAGAGAATGTGTATGGGATTTTTAAGAAGACTCAAATCTTTGCTTTCGCATTAACGACTGAAGAAATCCTCCTGGATTGCTAGTAGAGGGACGGGATTCGATCCCGTGACCTCCCGAATCGAGTCTCACACGCGATGCGTGAGCTAACTTTGTCGGTGTGCCAAGCTTTCAGCCCGGCACCTATCCCCGAAGCCGCGGCTTGATCTAATGATAAAAATTATTTCGAGTAGAAACCTTGGCAATTAGTAGATATCGATAACGTGCACCTTTTGTTGCTGACGATTTTATGTGTATGAGAAATAACACAATTCAACAGTTGAATAGCAACGAGATGAAACCCTGTATTCTTATTTTTATTTTTATGGATATTACGACGCTATACACTGGCTAACTTGTCCTGTCGTGAGACTGGTCAACTACAATAAAAGTAACTGACTAGCTATGTTGGTTGTCGGTCTAGTGTGTTTTATTTCAAACTGATGTATTTACGAACGATCCACGAGTAGTGATGAGGAACACTGATTTGATTTAGTTCATAACAAATTGCTGTTTAGCTTGTTTTATTTATTTATTTATTTATTATTTGTTCCGTAACACATTCATTGTTTAAATGTATCACACGTAGGCAATGGCAGAAGAAGAGCAGAGCTTCCAAACCACACTTGTGACTGCCGAACTAATAACAATAAATAATAATAAAAGATAACAACATTATTACAATCATTAGTAACCTATAAAATATAGAAAAATAAGTAAATAAATATACACACTTCAAATGAATTAATCTAAAAATGAATCAGTTGAAAAGAAACTGTAGAATTAACTTGTAAAGTGCAAAAAACATGTGTGCTTAGGCAGAATTTTAAAAGATTTCCTAATGAGCGATCTCTCTTAAACTCCAAGGAAGAGCAATTCCATGCATTAACCGTCCTTATAGAAGTCCATTTTGGTAGCTGTTGTTCTTGACAAAATGGGCTTGCGTAATTAGCCCTCTACCAAAGTGCTGCTCTTAGACTACAGACTTGCAATCTTGCGTATGGTCCCCATATCAATAGAACACGTGTAACATTCCCATAGGAAATTGCAGGTTTAACTTTTGTTCCCTGTAACTTTCAAGCAATGGAATAGTCTAAAGATGTACGTCGTGCAGTAGCACTGGCACTTTGAATTTGTCCTTTGCAGTCTATATATCGCGTTCCTCGACCTATTTGTACACGCTCCAATTTTGTTTTGTTATATCTGATGTGGATCCCATGCTGGAACGGCGTAAGGATATTAGTCTCATATGCACAGTATACAGCCACGTTAATACTGACGTGAGCACTGATGACGGCTATATCTTGCTATAAAATATAGAGTTGTTTTGGAGGCTTTAGCTCTTAAATTTCAGTATTGTGCGTACTCCATTTTAGTCCATAGTTATTGTGATACCCAAGTAACTGACACCAGTTCTTTTCCATATTGGCAACCGTTTATTTGGTAACTGCAAACGCAATGAGTTCTAAAGATCTAAGAATCGATCAATACCTCTTTAACTGGTTCAGCTTCAATTCTCTTTTTCAACAGACCAAGTGTTTAATATTGTCCAAAGCGGTCTGAGTGCAATCAATGTCATCTTTCGTAATATTTTCCTATAGATCGTGCAGTCCCAGACTAATCCCTAATTGGCTTATTTCTGAGGAAAGCTTTGGGTAATCCATCAAAATATTCTCAACAAAGCAACGGGCCACACACAGAACCTTGAGGTACTCGGAAAGTCCAGTTTACTGAGATGATCGCTCCTTGAAAGGGTACTTTTTGTTTTCTACTACATTTAAGGAAAATGTTCAACCAAGATGAAATGAACCACGTATGCCTAGTATACAGTTTTTTAAGTAGAATATTTTGCGGAATCTGTTCAAATCTTTTGACCAATCTAGCTCACTGCCTCTACTTGATTGCACTTTGGATTCTCAGAGAGCATACTGCCAGTTATCAAGTAACCTATGTAGAGGAAGAGTTGAGCAAGACCGACCTTGAATAAAGTCCTGCTGGTTTTTCATTAAGAATTTTAGCAACTTGTGATGTGTGTTTAAAACTTCTCGAGAATGATACGTTCCAAGTTTTACAAACAACTGATGTTAATGATATCGGCCTGTATTTTTAATAATGTCTTCTTTTACTTGCCAGTTTTAAAATCGGTATTACATTTGCTACACGCCAGTCTGAAGGCGGACTTTTCCCCAATAAGAGATAGGTAATATATTCGCAATAAGATGGTTTGACACGAGATGCCACACACATGTTTTCGTATCATTTTGAGCGATATACCATCTGGGCCTTGTAGCTGAATCAACTCTAAGGCATTTTAAGTGCCTTCTCCTGTATGTGTATGAATCGTGTGTTTCTAGCGGCACAGTATTTTGGTAAATATCTGGTGATTCAATTGCACCATCAGAAGCGGGAGTAAATGTAATTTAAAATTATTATTAAATGCTTCAGATAACTTTTTAGGGTTCGATTCAAGCACGCCATGGACTTTTGAAATGGGAGAGCTGAAGATCCATTTTTAGAAATGTATTATATTTCCATAATTGTTTAGAATTAGATGTGGATAATTCCAAATATTTGTATTGTGGCCGATTGGCGTATTTCAGTCTTAACTTTGTTCCGGTGTGTGTATAGTTGTGCCAGTCTGAATCATTACACTTTTCTTCCATGTTTTATGCAATTAATCCCGCTCTTTAGTCAGGTTGTCTAACATAACGCGTTTGCTAATCACGGAACCAGTTGCCTTCCATTGATGTACAATAGGTATAGTATCATTTACACAATACCAGAAGACTCCCTCTTACCGATTCCTGCAATAGTTTCTATATCATTGTTAAAGTAAGTTGGCATCCGTTCAGCTATAAGTTCGTTAAGAAGGTCCATTTGCTCTTTTGTAAGTTAAAGCGTACTTACTTGATCACATTATTGGTATATGACTTATTTTGTGCGACATTCAACTTCACTGCCAGTATATCAATCCTAATTCCAGGATTGTCCTGAACATTGTACAATTAAATTAGGATTTATTACACAACGAGGTCCAAGAATTGCCTTCTTTTGCACTAGTTACACGGGTTGGTTCTGTCACAACTGTTAGAAATAGGTCATAAAAATAAGATAGAACGATTCCGCAAGATTAATTTTCGGCTGTTTGGAGAGTACACATTCCATTGTAACAGCGATGTTGAAGTCTCCTAATAGTAGATTGCAGAGTATTTCCGTTGTGGTCTTGACTAGCTTCAAAGACGTTAATAGATTCTTCATTAACATGTTGGATGCTTTGGCGGTCTGTTTGCTGATCCTATTAAGACGTAGAATTAGTCGATTTTAACTTGAACCCAGACTACGTCAGCCGTTGTTTCAAACCAACAGGTTGGTTGGTCTTCACTCCGGGCCGAAGCTGCCACCACACTCCTCATCCAACCCCCCAACAACCCTGTCTTTCCTGCATATTATTAGCCATTTGGGAGAATTTCACCGTGTTACCCACACTATCATTCACCAGGTTTTACAAATGTCATAATGTCTGGATTTGTGAGTATCTAGCCATGCTGCTATGTCACGGTGTGTGGCCTTTTAGTGTGTGCTTTAGACTTCGTGCATTGAGACAAGACAGGCGTCGTTTCCCGCCCACATTTTTTCATGGCACATCCCCGCTGGAGTTGCACCAAAAATGCAGTAGCTAAATTATCGAAATAAAAATATCCTTTTGGAAATAGTGCTTGCCAAAAACCCAATTAATAATTCCTCTTTTGATTAATTATTGTGTAAAAAACATCTGCTCGATGTGTTTTTTTGGGGGCAAACGGGGAAATTTCCAAAATATTGTTAGCCTTCCTAAGCTTGAACACGTAAAATTGGTTTTTTTATCATTTTGACCAGGGTCAACTTGTGGACGGTGGCATATGGTGGCTTGGGTTCAGTTCAACACCCAAATAAGCTAACATTATAGGCCTACTAGCCAAAAGCTTGATGGTCGACTTCAAGACCTTGCCGGACTCCTAACAGATTCTAAATCTTAAAAGAGAGTCATAAATAAAACATAAAGTAAAAACCCAAAATTTTTTGCACTTACAAGATTAGCATTCTTTTCCACATTGGGTTTCTTTCCCCATGTTTCCTAATTTAGTTCTTCACCACTTCATTTAAGCCCCCTGTATGTAATCACTTTTTAAGTTGAAAAACAAAATCATTTAAAACCCACACAAATATTTACCAAAAACCAATTTGTTTTGTCATATATACTTAATCCACTGAGTAAAATATTTAAAAATTCTTCACGTGTGCATTTAAAAACCAGCCCCTTTCGTTGGCATATTTTTCCAAAGAAGTCAATGTGTTGATAAGCTTTTGGCCCCAACGTATCCGTTACCATAGAAATCAATTCAAATTTTCAATGCTAATTTCAAAAAAATATATTAAAAAATTTTAAACTAAAAAAACCTATTGAAACAACTTTGTACTTACGTACTAACGATACACCAGCTACATGAAAATATGCACTTTTCATGTTAAAAAATCAAAAAAAAAACCTTTAAAAACTAGTGAAAAATCATAAATTGACGGAGCACTTTCAATGACAGTCCAACGTGGACCACCGCCTTGTTTTTTTTTTTTTTTTTGAGTAGTTTTGCCCTTGTAGTCGCCTGCGCCCTAATCAAGGGAAGAAAGAATTGCTTTTGAAGAAACCTATTAAAGCGACCACGTAAATAGTATCATCGCACAACGCGCGAGCACCAAACACATAAAAAAAAAACAAAAATCAAAGATTATAAACCCGCTAATTTTTTTTTTAAAGTAAACAAAGCTCCCCCTGTGTTTTTTTTTAAAATCGTAACTAGGCAAGGAGAATGAGATACGAAAACGTATGAAAGACCCGGATTGTCGGGAATCTCCTGACTGTCCAAAGATATGTTTCCTCAGGAACTATTTGTCTGGTGTCAATTTTACAGTTATTTACAGGTGGGGGGTTGTACCAAAATTGACTATTTCAAAAAACAATTACTTCCCGCCGCACGCCCAACTTTCTACTCTACAATAATTTTTCCCCTTGCCTAATGCAGAAAGTCATGGTTCAAACCATGGCTGGGGATAGAGGTTTTAACTCGTCCAAATTATTTTTAACTTTTGCGTATTATAAAACTGCGATTTATTTTTCCGCGCGCAAGGAGCGAAAGTAAAAGTATATTACCTCCAAAGAGATTCGTTTTGTAACATTGAATTGAGAAAACTATATAATCAACTTTTTTTATTTATTGATTTAAATTCCCCCCATCAACCGCTGCCAAAAAAACCAATTTAAAACCATTGAAATAAAGCCCCCACCCTTTGTACGACACTTTCCTATTCCCTTTTAATTATTTTGTTGCGGAATTTGGGGCATGTAAAAAAACGGTTGAACGAATCTTGTGAATTGGAATTTTTAGAAAGATTTTGGTTTGTTTTATGTTGTATACATACTTTAAAAATTTTATTGTTTTTTTATATTACAAATTTTATTTTTATGCCTTCCGGGTTTCCCTTTTAAATTTTTTGAAACCCTTACTTTTTAGTACTATTCATTGTGGCCAACTGGTATGAAAATTTTTAGGGCCCTTCGGGGGTAACGCTTTTTCCATCGCGGGGGGGTGGATGAGCTTTTATGGTTTTTTATCGGCCCAAAATCACGAAAATTTGCCCTTAAAAATCCCAAAAAATCGAAAAATACGATTTCATGAGAAAAATGCGTCGAATATCCCAAAATCTGGGAGGGCCCCAAGTTCAAGATTTGAAGGGGTCCTCTCCAATTTCATCAAATACATATGCCGTTTGCACGGTGAGCGCGCAACAGACAGAAAAAAAAAAACAAACAAAAAAAATTTGGGTAAATTTTTTTTAGGGTATGAAAAATGAAAACCTTGCTTCGCTTTATTCAACAAAATTTTTAATTTTCCCAAAGAACTTCTAAAAAAAAATGTTAAAATAAATTAATTTAAAATATTGTATTTGTGTATAAAAAACAAACTTTTCAATAAATACCGGGGTAGCGGTAATTAAAGATTGGGAAAGAAAAAACTCTCAACATTCCCCCCGTTTCCTCTCCCGTTGCATTCGCGTGCATTGTCGGGGAAACAAAATTTAGTAAAAAAGATATCATTGCTCGGTCATGGGTTGTCTCACACGATTCCGAAATTAAGGAACGGAAATGACCACAGGTAAATTTTTCTAAAAAAATGCTGTCAAGTTTTTGGGGGCAAGGGGCCGTGGGGGCGATACGAAAAAACTTTTTTTTTAATTCGGAGCACCCAAACAGTTCCAACCCCGTGGGGGTCCAGAGCTTTATCAAGAAATGAGTCTTCGGAGACCCGATGGGCTTTAAATGCAATTTGGACCTGAAATGAAATGGCTAAGTACTTGCTGTGATCAATGAAAAAAACTTTCGTAAAAACAATCTGTACCAAATTTACAGAGTATTAAAAATAAAACTGGTACCAAAATGACAGTGTACTAGGGGAGGCAAATTTTTAATGATCCTAACGCGTGTAAATGGCTTAAGTACTTGCGTGATTCTATAAAAAGTTATCAAAAAAAACAAATCTAAACCAATTTACAGTGTACTAAAAAAAAACAGTCCCCAACATCGCAGTGTACTAAATTTTTCACTGTCTTAAACATGAACTGGCTTAAGTCCCTTGCTCAGAATCTATGAAACTTTGTGCGGGGGGGGGGGATAAACGAACGATATGTACCACATTAACAGTGTACAAAAAAAAGTCCCCAAAATCACAATGACTAAATTTTCACTGTCCTAAACATAAAATAGCTTTTAGTACTTGCCTGTAAATCTATTAAACTTTTCTTTTAAAACAATCTAAACCAAATTACAGTGTTTCGAAAAAAACAGTCCCAATCACAGTGTAGTGAAATTTTCACTGGTCTTACGGACCGTGAAATAGCTGTGTTTAGTACTTGCTGTAAATCTATTAAACTTTTCGTTAAAACGATCTGTACCAAATTTACAGTGTACTAAAAATAAACTGTACCAAAATGACAGTGTACTAAATTTTTAATATCCTAAACATGAAATGGCTTAAGTACTTGCTGTGATTCTATAAAAGTTATCAAAAAAAACAATCTAAACCAAATTTACAGTGTACTAAAAAAACAGTCCCAAAATCACAGTGTACTAAATTTTCACTGTCCTAAACAATAAATGCTTTAGTACTTTGCCGTAAATTCTTTAAACTTTTCGTTAAAAACGATCTGTACCAAATTTAACAGTGTACTAAAAATAATGTAACCAAAATGAAAAGTGTATAAATTTTTTAATATCCTAAACATGAAAGGCTTTTAAGTACTTGTTTGTGAATCTTAAACAAAAAACAAAAAAAAAAGTTATAAAAAAACAATCTAAACCAAAATTTACAGTGTTCTAAAACAGTCCAAAAGCACAGTGTACTAAATTTTCACTGTCTTAAACAGAAATGGCTTAAGTACTTGCTCATTATCTATGAAACTTTTCGTAAACACGATCTGTACCAAATTTACAGTGTACTAAAAAAACTGTTCAAAATCACAGTTTACTAAATTTTCACTGTCCTAAACATGAAATAACTTTATTTCTTGACGTAAATCTATGAAACGTTTCGTGAAAACGATCTGTACCAAATTTACAGTGTACTAAAAATAAATTGTCCCAAGATCACAGTATACTTTATTTTCACTGTCCCAACATAACATGTCTAAGTCGTGCTGGGAGGGTGAATCAATAAATTTTCGTAAAACAGATATTTAACCAAATTTAAAGAGTACTACAAAAAAACTGTATCAAAATCATAGTGTACTAAATTTTCACTGTCCCAAACTAAATTTCTTAGTACTTCCTGTGCATTGCATCTAAGAAACTTTTAGTATAAACGATCTAACCAATTTACAGTGTATCAGAAAAAAATGTTCCAAAAACACGTGTACTAAAATTTTCACTTCCTTAACATGAATGGCTTAAGTTACTTGCTGTGAATCTATGATACTTTTTTGTAAAAACGAGTCTGTACCAAAACTACAGTGTACTTAAAATAAACTCATAAACTCCATAAACTGTACCAAACGTCACAGTGTACTAATTTTAACTTATCCTAAAATGAAATTGCTTAAGACTTGCTGTGAACTCTATGAAACTTTTCATAAAAGCGATCTGTACCAAATTTACAGTGTACTGGAAAAAACTGTCCCAAAATCACAATGTGCAAAGAAAATTCAGTCCTTAACATGAAATGTCTTAAGTACTTGCTGTGAATTTATAAAACTTTTCATCAAAAAGATCTGTACAAAATTACACAGAGTACTAAACAAAACTGTCCCCAACATCACAGGTGTACTTAATTTTCACTGTCCTAAACTATAGTCTCTTGAGTACTTTCTGTGCATCTACGAAACTTTTCGTAAAAAATGATCTGAACCAAATTTACAGTGTACCAGAAAAAAATTCCCAGAAACACGGTGTACTTAATTTTCACTGTCCTTCAATTGAAATAGCCTAATTACTTCCTGTGAATCTATGAAACTTTACGTAAAAAGATATGCACCAAATTTACAGTGTAGGTTCTTAAAAAACTGTCTCAAAATCACAGTGTACTAAATTTTCTCTGTTCTTAACATGAAATGGGATGGCTTAAGGACTTGCTGTGAATCTATGACACTTTAGGTAAAACTTATCTGTACCAAATTCACAGTGTACTAAAAATAAACTGTACCAAAATCACAGTGTACTAAAACACATAACAAAAACTTGTAGAAATACAGCCAAACCTTACACACTCAAAAGGAATGAGATCTAAAAAAAGGGCCAAGCTCATCTACCCTTCCACATAAACGTACAGTGTCCAAACGCATCCTCGAAATGCTTGGCAAAATAGAATTTGCGATTTTTAAATTTTAAACGTAATAGTTTATCCAAGTTCTTTTTTTCTAATTAATTTAAATGTAATAACATGCAAATTCTATTTTGCCAAGCTTTTCGAGGATGCTGTTATGGGACACTGTACGTTTATGTGGAAGGGTAGATGACCTTGGCCCTTTTTTTAGATCTCATTCCTTTTGAGTGTGTAAGGTTTGGCTGTATTTCTACAAGTTTTTGTTATGTGTGTGATCTCATTACTTTTTCAAGTTCCATTACAAAATTATTTGCTAAAAATAATATTTTTATCAAAGTTGATTTAAATTCTATGGTATTAGCAGTAACAATATGGATGTAAAATTCTAGACCCGGATTCATGTACATCCTGGGTATAGGTGTATAACCATGGTATACGACGGTATAAGGCTTGGACCCCAATTCTTGAGTTCGTGGGAGATGGTTGAAAACGCAATTTGAAAACGAAGTCGTTTTCGTTTTCGAAGGAATTGGTATTCTTGAACGGTATCGTGGAAAACGTCATGGGTTGTGAGTTGAAAGCATTGATATTAAACCCCTATAGTAGGCTAGATTAGCAGTCTCCTATACCTCCGCACAGGCGCGAGCGTAGCAAATTGAAGACTCAACCGGCCCATTTCAAGATGGCGATTTGGTGTTTTAATTTATGCTTTTTTTAAAGCAATAAAGTATTTTACTGGATTGTTTGATATGGTTTTTTGCTTGTGGGAGCATGGTATTAAACAAAAGAAACAATACGAAGTGATTGCATAAGGGAATTTAGTAATCATTTGGTGTTAAAGGCTAGTATGCTTACCTGTCAACCTGGCGGCAATCTTGAGAACTATTTGGCCACAAATCGCTCCCATTTGATTAACATGTAAACTGTAATTTTAAGATGGCTTCTAATTGTACCGGAAGTGGACCACCGACTGCTGGTCTAGCCAATTATATAGGGTGTATATGGTTGAAAGAGTATCACGAAATCCAAACACTTTAAAAAGATTTTCGTATAGGGAAGAGCTCGAAAAAGTTCTATATTTATTCTAGATGGCGTGCCTTCATAAACGCGGGCCAATCGAAAGACAAGTTGTATGAAAAGATTTGATTGTTGCAATTAGTAAACAAACGTTGAGCAGTTCATATCAGAACAATGTTGTGCTGGCATAGGGTTGGCTAGGCTTGTCAAACATATAATGTAAGTATGGGAATTTTATATGTCCTATAGCCAAATGGAACTTTAGACCTACACTTTTGCATTATAAATAATTTTCCACATCTGGGGCCCAGGCCAGGGACGGTTTCTGATTTGTTTTTTTGAGAGTTAATGACACCTTTTCTCGTTCCCACAAAGAAGAAAAATTTTAAATGTCCGCTATTTGTTTTTCGTATCGCACTTTCCCCCCCTAACTCTGCTTATACCGTCAACAAGTGTCAAGTAACTATGGTTACTTGTTGATTGTATGCCAAGTGTTTAAGGCTTATTTTAAAACCTTTATTTGGAAGCCTTCCAACAAACTTTTTCAACTTTTTTTTCAAAAGAGACTATATTTCTATAACCTTAATGTCCATGTAAAATATGAACATTGTAGTCCCACCCGTCTGGTCAAATCGCGGGCCGACGAAATTAGATGTTAGCAGTAGCAGTAGTAGCAGTAGTAGCAGTAGCAGTAGCTAACATCCTTAAAGTGATTTTGAGCAGTTTCAAGCCATTTTTTCACCAAGAAGGAAAATCGTACCCCAATAAAATTTGGCATGTGTTGTCAGGTACCTAAATCCCTCGATTGTGATAGTTTTCAAGTTCACATCACGTTACATGACGGCTGGTAACACCTCGAAATCACCCCAACTCTGCTTGGTGTATTAGGTGCTTGAGTGTGTAGCGCCCCGCGGTTTGGCTGCGGCGCCCTAAACGGGCACCTAGATTTCACTATCTTAAACATAAAAAGCTGAAGTTCCTTGCTGTGAATGTATGAAAGTTTTTCATAAAAAAACAATCTGTACTAAATTTACAGTGTACTAGAAAACCGTCCCAAAATCACAGTGTACTAGGGCCTAATTTTCATTGTCCTAAACATAAAATGGCTTAAGTAATCGCTCAGAATCTATGAAACGTTTCATTAAAACGATATGTTCCAAATAAAAACGGGTATACTAAAAAAAAGTGTCTAAAAAATACAGTGTACTAAATTGTCATTTGTCCTAAACATAATAAGGCTTTAGTTCTTGCTGTAAATCTATGAACTTTTTCGTTAAACGATCTGTACCAAATCTACAGTGTACTAAAAAAAACTGTCCCAAAACACAGTGTACAACATTTTCACTGTCCTAAACATGAATGGCTTAAGAGTCTACCGGAGTTTGGCCTGTGGCCTAAGTTGGTGATAATGGGAGCTTGAAAGAGGGACGGAGGTTGGGATTTCGCAAATGTTTACTCAGAATATTCGAAAAATAACCGTCCAATAGACGGCCCCTAGTCGCAATGTACGTCTGTGGCTGCACGATTTTACTGCAGAAACTCCGATACGGTGCGGCACCGTGAGTCCCGGGCTACGGCCCGCGAGGCGCGAATCACTATTATTTCACATCGTTCGCAGTCTCGCTCCGTGACGAGTTACAACAGAGGGTGCTAGATCTAGGTGATTGGTGAATTTTATGATCAGGAAATTCCAAATTTGGTAATTAATGTATGTGAATATGAAAAAAAGTGTATAAAATCTTACCGACTGAAGACTGTGGAATCGAAACACGCCCGCAAGAAGTATATGTATATACGAAAAAACTGATTTAAGACCACAAGGGCATACTTGAGGCATGATTGGTACATATTTTTAATCCACTTATTATTACAATTTATTATGCGTGCCCTACGTGTAACGTGCAGTTTTTTGCGCTATAGCTACGTACCGACGTACATAAGTACCATAATATTAATGGTTAGGAATATATTTAATCAGGATGATATTTTAGCTAGCTGTGCACTGATCCATTGACGACTGGTATATTTAAGGGAAAGGGAATTTGAAAAAGCTTCTGAAGAAAGTGCTGTTTTTTAATATTCATTTGGGCATTTGAATATTCAATACGATTGAAACTCGTCACAATTTCTTCTATCAAGTCCGTATCCATAAAAGTACAATCTGTATAGTGTACAACAAAGTACCCATCATTGAGTTTATACTTCCGATTTTTTTTCTGACTTAATTGAACGGAAAGATGAAAAAAGTCAACTGTTCTCCGGCCCTTTGATTATGACATTTTGTGGCTGTAGGTTTTCGGCCTTATAAGAAAAATAAATATTTTTAATATTCGTACAAACATTTCTATGATATATCTACATTCAATTCATTCAAATGTATTTCTTCATTATCTATACCCAATAGCTGTACCCAATGGCATCCAATGCTGATGCACGTATGTAACAACGACGGCAAGGCCACGTCATCGATGACTGGGAGTTTCCATGGATAGTGGGAAAGTGAAACAAGTTGATGTTATAACCTTGGATTGGGCCGGCTTTTGACCCCGGTGTCCCACATGACAGGCTTTTGGACAAGCTCAAGAAATACAAAGTTGATGGTTGTGTGCTTTCATGGATACGTTCCTTCTTAAAAGGTCGTACTCAGTGTGTCTTATTTGATGGCGCAAAATCAAGCTCTGCCAAAGTTACGTCTGGGGTCCCACAGGGTTCAGTCCTGGGTCCACTGTTGTTTACTATCTACATGCTCGACTTACCATCTGTAATTAGCCCTTTCACAAAAATTGCCCAGTATGCGGATGACTCACTCTGTATAAATCTGTAAATAACGAACATGACTCATCTCAACTGCAGCAGGATTTAGACAACATTCAATTGTGGTGCGAATGTAACCAAATGCAACTCAATCCCAGTAAGTGTGAACTATTAAGAATCAGTAGGTCCAATTCTCCTGTGAATTGTTTGTACACCCTGAAGGATATCACAATTCCTATAAAAACTTCCACCAGGCTTTTAGGTGTAAATATAAGTAGCGACCTTAAGTGGAACATGCATTGTAATATAATCCGAAACAGGGTGGCTAAACTCACTGGCTTTATTTATAGAAATTTGCACGGTTGCAAGAAGCAAGTACTTCGCACTGCTTATCTCACACTCGTTCGCCCTATTATTACATATGGCCTTCCAGCATGGCACCCTACAACTGCTGCCAATATAGCCAAACTGGAATGTTTACAAAATCGAGTGAGTAAAATCATTACCAGCAAGGGTGAACGAAGTGCCACAGTAAGAAGACAACAGTGTAACCTGCCATCTCTGGAATTGTATTTTAAACAAATAGATGTATTGTACATAAAAAAATGCTTTAACAATCTAGTCCACACATGTCCATTCAAGCGACTACAGTTGCGCTATAGGAGTGTCCAGAGAAACGAGGGTGTAACGCTATCCCCCCCTTTTGCAAGGACATCTGCTTACCAATGTGGTTTCTTTTACAGAGTTGTTAGTCTCTGGAACACATTACCAGCGCCTGTAAGAGCCTCATCAGTCCCAAAATTCAAAACTTTAGTCAAAGCACGTTTTAAATAACCGATGCTCTCCTAACATGGTGATTACTGTTTGAGATTGTTGCATCTACGTAAATCAAATCTTTTAATACCTTAGCTTCATTTTCAAGACATTCACTCACAATAATTGCGCACAATAATTAATATACTCTGTTTCACATTCTCAGTTCTGTCAATGTATATACTCTGACTGTCTTCAATCAATTTAGTTTTTCTTTCAACTCTTGAGTATTTGCAACTATCTTACAACTTGGCTTATGACCTAGCATTCTCTTGGCTCTGACTGGACATGATTGGTCTCTCACAATGTTCTCATCTCATTCATCTAAAATTAAATGTAATTTTGTTATTATTGTATCTCAAATTTTCATACTCATTCATTTAGATTTAAACCTAGTGTATTGTAGTTTTATTGTATAGAAAGCAAGCTAAGCCATTCTGCCATGGAGCTAACTAGCTCTTTTTAGCTTGCTTAATAAATATCTGTACTCTGCTAATATAGGTGTGTATATGTCATCTACCACGTTATGTGCTCTTGGTTTACCTGTGCTGTATATGGTGTGTTACATATATGTATGTGTATTTGTAAAGTTTGGAATTTGTTGAATAAATAATAATAATAATAATAATGAAGTAAAAAAAATAATTGTGAAAGGAGAAGGAACTCCAATGTAATGTGTGTTCAAATATATGAAACGGTAATGAATTTCTTTTGAAGTAAATTTTTATGTTTGCTTACTTGCGTTATTATATTATTATTTATCGGGATATTTGAAATAACCTTTCACATTATTTTCTCTATTCAAGAATGCATAAATAAATTTAAAAGCAACACCATTTCTCGCTAAGTCAAATACGTAACAAAGTAAATCATTGATACAGAATGGACGTTGTTGCCTTCATTTGTTGTGTCAATATTATTATTACTTGCCTTTTATAATCACATATTTACAAAAATTATGATATTTTAATCAGTATATAACCATTGTGTAAATGTTGAAGTACAACTTCAATTCGGCTTTCGATTTCGAATCCCTGGTGTGACCGTTTTGCTGTAATGAGCCAATGAGTGCATGAGAGCTCGAACCAAGTCCATTTGGATTATAGAAAACACTGTATTATTACTACATGGAATCAATGCTCTGGCATTATACCCTTCAGCCGTGCATTGACGTACAAGAACATCCTCGGAAGGTCGGTAGAACCGTAGAAGTGCGTAAAGGTTGTATATAAAAATTATACTTATTATAGTGTTGAATGACTCATTGCCGGGCCATGTGTGTGTTATTGGATCACTCGAGGCCGAGGCGGCAAATGCATATTACACGAAAACACGTCTCTCTGTTTGTTATGTCTGTTTGGAATAAGTTTTCCAGACCACTAATATTTCGACATGCCTCCAGCATCTCTGACATGGCATTTGTCGAACTCTGCATGGCTTTCTTTGACCGAATAACCGTTAGAGGTAGCTCATGCATAACGCGTGAGACTCTGATTTGGAAGGAAACGAATGAATCCCGTCACCAGCAATCCTAGCTGAAAGTTTAATCCGGGAATTCTTGAGCGCTTAGGCGAATGCCGGGATACAAGCCTATTTTAGTTTTTATTTCTAGTGCAGTGCGTACAATGTTTTCACTCATATTCAATTAACAAATTGTGTAATTAGCAAAATATATACTAAAGTATGTACGTCGTCCCTAATGCTTAGTTGGTTGGAATCCGCCCGGAGAGTGAAAATTCTGAGATCTATAATATACTCGTGGAGCCAATTTTTAATTTCTGTTTCGTGATAACCCACCAATGCTGCACTTCTCAGGGCTAAACAAAATTATTCGAACATATCAATCGTGTGGATGTGTGCGTGTGTCAATACAATGGATGTACTGAAACACGCTCCATCGAAATAATGGATGGTCCTGTAGAATCGAACACAAAATAATTCCAAAACTGAACCCTACTCATATTTTTATATGCACATTACAACAAACTACAATCACTGCGAGTAGGTAGTAAGCCACTGGGGCGTCAAGATGGCGGCCTCCACCCCCACCTCCACCCCCAGTACGCATCCACCCCCACTTCCACCCCCAACCTCTCCTTCACCCCCACTCCAAATTCCACCCCCACCCCAAACCCCACTTCTAACCTCCCAACCCCCACCCCCCTTCCCCACCACCCCATTTTGTTTTCAATCCAAGATGGCGACACTACGCAACAGTGTGACCACTTTAAACCTATGTTTTACATATTATGGTTTTTATTTTTTATTTTATTTTATTTTATATTTAATTTTCAAAGTGACATAAACCATCATTTTTTTCAATTTTCATTTTCCCTTATGTGAATGTGAAGAATAAAGGATATAGGATAAGGTAGTCCTAGGGTAAATAAATTCTAAGTAGTCGAGACTTAATTAGGGTTATATCTCATCATTTATTAAACAGTACACCATGATTTACACATTTACAGACTTGGTTCATAATAGGGTTTATGCATGAAAGGAGACATGTTTATTGTTTATAGTTCACTTCTCCATATATGAAGTCAGTACAGTTCATACACGATCTTCTGAGAACTTCTCGCGCATATATGAGTCAGTACCTTTTCCACGA